>JAIWVJ010000107.1:0-24165 GCA_024322285.1 Musa beccarii
AGTGAAATTAGAATCCCGAGTTGCATCTATCGGTGTTGTCGACAGTAAGTACAACATGCGAAAGGATAATTTGAGTGGAAAGATCCATAGGAGAGGTGGGAAAGGTGCTGAAAGCCTATTGAGAGTTGAATCCCGAGCAGACTTAGAGCTCTTGGTTAGCTGAGGGCAGCGAAGATATTGAGCTGGCCCGAACTCCAGTTGAAACTGATTGCCTAGAGTTTACTGTCTCTGTTAGTAGATTCGAAAGCTGCTTGTTTCAATAAGATCAGAAATCGAATAGGGCAATAATACATGATGGCTAGTGGATTCTAATAAGTAGTATAAGCTTTCCTACTTACTATGTGTTTGTGAGAAGCTATTCCGAGCCCCTTAAAGTACTTTTCAGAATGGACTTACTCCCTTACGCGCAACAGCAATAGTCACTCTTTTATCCGATTCAGACAGGGCATTCTCGTTGACAACTTGAATACCCGAACTAGAAACTATACTTTATAGGCGAAACTAAAGATAGGCGAAAACTAGAGATTCCGCTAGGGAAATTATGAAGGTATTGATTTGTTTGTTATTATATTAACATTGGACTAACGCCATAAAGACAGGTTCACACAGGTTAACTCTTGACTCAAAGACAGGACTTGGTGTTAACTACTTATACAGGTTCACACAGGGAAAGATCTGAAAGCCGACAAGCAGATAAGTAACTGTAGTTGTGAGTTCAATTCTTTCGCAGAAGCAGTGGAAGCAGTTCTCAAGTATGGTCATAAGATGTTGAAAGATCATCAGCCGGGGAAGGTAATAAGAAAGTACTGGCCGGGTGGAATCAACAGAAGATTAGTGGTGGCTTGGCGGATACCTAACTAACTGGAGACTTTACTACAGGTCTGGCTCCTCTCTACTAACTTCTATTATCAAGTCAGAATGAAACTCCTAAGTCAAAGAATTGACCTCGCTCGCCAGCCTCTGCTCTTGCTACAAATACTGATTCAACTGGACCAGACCACTACTTGTCAAAAATACAGTTATAGTAGTTCCGGTTTGATTCTTCCGTTTTCGACTTTCCCTTCCCCTGTAAATCCTCTTCTGTAGTAAGTAAGGCCTGGGAATTAGTGAACTGAACGGATTGATTGTATGGTATGCCGCAGCTTTCCCACTTGCTATGTGGTTGTCTACTCACTACAATGCTTGTTCCTTCCTCTCTTTGTAGTTGCCGGGGAGTAAAAGGTATCGATTGAGTCAGCTACCAAAGAAAGTCTTTGATCTTTAGTGCAAGAGGAGGGGGATAGTTTTACCCTGCAACTAGTAGTAGTTCTGTACTGAGTGGTCTAATAAGAAAGAAAGAAAGATCTTACTTAGTTTCAAGAGCAAGAGAGGGTGAAATGCTAGACTTAACAAGCACTGCTTATTATCGAGCCAGCAGCTAAACGCTGCCCTTTATGAATCTACTTCACTGTAAACCATAGCAGGAACTGGTAAAGAATCTACTTGCTACCTACTTCCCACTTGCTGCAGACTTTAGCCCGAGATACCCGCTTGCAACTTATTCTCTTGAAACAGCGGATTCCCTTTCGGATTCCCCTTTGCCTTCCCGCTTCGTCACCAACACCTAGAGACTCTCCTGCTCCAGTTGATGATCTCGTAGACATTCACTTTGCACCAACACCCCAACCATGAACTCTTTCTAATCTAATCAATTCTTTAGTTCACTACCGGTAAGTCAACTATCAATTCCATTCTTATTGGCACTACCGGTAAGTTCACATTCTTTCTTATAGTAACCGGAGGAGAGTTAGCAGAGATGAGCAGCAGGGCAGCGAAGATATTGAGCTGGCTGTAATTAGCTAGTGAAATTCTGTAATGCAATACTGGAACTTGTGCTTCTCATCCTTTACCCTGGGGCTGCCTTCAATTGCCTATACTCTAGTTCACCTCTGCCACGTCTCTATCTCAGTATATCTCTCTTGCTTTCAATGCCCATGTTTTAGTCTTCAACTACTTACTTGCATGCCATGCCTTAGGTTCCGCTCTTCCGCTACTGATCTGACATCTGTATTTCACCTTGTTTTCATTCTATATTTGATTTCCTAAATTCCCTATCTATTTATTACCTTAGATTAATACGAGAACTTATCATCAGTAAAAGAATGGCTAAGCAGAGGAGAGACACAGAGCAGAGCGCAACTGGCAAGGAGGCAAGCCGGAATTACACTTTGTATGGAGTAGTACAAGAATAACGCAAGGAACAAAGAATGCAAAAGGGGGAGTGTTGGTTTGAAAGTCCGGATACGGGGCATAGGATATTAATGCTAATGCGGATACCAGGCCATAGCCTCTAGCTCATTAGTATAGGACTGACCAGCGGATTAGAAGGAATAAGAATAGGTCTAATCTACTAGGGTATGGGACTAAAGGTAATACTCTGAAGGTACCTCAAATAGGGGAATTCAATTCATAAGTTAAAGGATTGAACTAAGCAGTAGAATACAAAAACAAGGAATAGGGCCAAACATAAGAAAAACCTAAGAACTCGGGCTTTACTCCTTCCTTGCTTCCTTGCTTTAGAGTTTTGGTCTTAGAAGCCTTGGCGAGTTCATTTCTTGCTTTATGGTTCGATTCTTACTTTTGTGGGTCACTTCTTATAGTTTCCTACTTTATTGAGAGCGCTAGACTAGATGATTCAATTCCACTTCCATTCTTTATCTCCTTTCTTTATACTAGCTCCTTGATTCTTAGACTCCTTTCTTTAGACTGGATGCTTACTTTCCGACTGAAGCTACAGTCTTTAATGCTAGTGTATTTAGTTATCTGATTCTGATATTGCTTAGTGGAGGCTTTCAGCACCTTTCAGTCTTCCGCTCTTTGCTTAAACTCTTAGATGATGAGCCATAAGACTAGTTTCTCGGTGGTCATTCCCATACTAATGAATTGAGTCCTTACTTCATCGTTTTTTTCTTACTTCTGCTAGGGATTTGATTTGAGTTGACTTCACACCCCCACCAGAGCTCCTTCGTTCCAGAGAAAAGAATCTCCTTTTTTACCCATAAAACGGAACCCCTTTTAGACGACTTTTCTATAATAACCCCAAAATCCATAAATAGAAGAAAATAGAATATGAGAAAACTAAGTGAACAGAAGAACTATTATAAGTTAACAGAATCAGAATAAAGGGAAGCAGTATAATACGGAAGCTAGGCATTCAAGGAAAGAGCCTCATTTGTTTATAGGTAAAGGTAGACTCAAACGAGAGGCAGTAGGGCTTGGCATCTGGCCGGAGCGGTAAGGCTTGGCATCTGGAGATAAACTGTAAGGCTTGGACTACTCAGTTCAATTATAGTACACTTATTTGTTTCACTCTGTAACTTACTTGTGATTGACTCTTGGTCTTAGCCCGGGCATCTTGGCATCCAACATAGTGTTCCATTCTTTATTTGGACTCTCAGGGAGGCATTCTTCTACTACTGAAGTGGATTCTGCATTTCCAATCTGGGTCTTGGTAGACGAGTTCCGCTGTTCGAGCCGGTGCTACACTCATGAGTGAAATTCCGTATTTCCACTTTTCTCTTCTTATGCTCCCGCGCATTCTTCTCTCTTTGATTGATCCGCTACGCTAGCCTTTCTTCTACTGCTGTGGGTTTCTTTCTTTTATTAATTAGCTAAATCCTAGCGTCGAGCTGAAGTCTTTATGGGGTGTTTTCTTATTAATTGAATTCCCGTGTCGGAGTTGGTTTCTTATCGTTATTGGTCAATTGTTGTTGATGTCTTAAGTAAGTCAGGCTTGGTTCACTGCGTTCAATTCTTTTACTTCTATACAAGTTGTTGTCCTATATTCCTTTCTTGCATTCTTTATTTCAAACTTAGATGCTTACTTTCAAACAGAAACTCCTGTCTTATTCCCTATAGTTGTAGACTTCCACTACTTACTTATACTCTTAGAACTATTATTCCAAGTCCGATATGGGGTTTCCCCCAGTTACTCCTAACTTCAATTCTACCAGGGCTCTCCCAGGATTAAGTCTTCCTTTCCTATCTTTTATTCTCATAGGCTTTCAGCACCTCTACTCTGTAGTTCGAGTTTCAGTATGGAATTTCCTACTCCTAGTGAAGAGTTAGAATTCTTAGGGTGTTGGGGTACTAAACCCAGCTTTAAAGGCAATGAAACCATAAAGTCAGAGTTCAACTCTAAATACAGGGTGAATCTCAGCAGCACAAGGAGAAAATCAGCGCATAACAAGGATAAAGCAGGTAAGTATCAAAATGGAAAACGAACAGCCCATTATTTGCTTCAAACTGAAAATCCTATATTTCAGCCCGTATCCTCTGTCTCTTAGCTTTGTACTTACTTATTGGATTTCCCCGGCACCAAACTCCGTCTTTCGCTACTTACCTGGAACCTCGCTCTACTGTGTGTAGCAATTCCATATATATGTATGAGAAGCACCAGTTCCGCTCTTCTAGTTAGTAGTAGAAGAATCGTAGGTTAAATACAAGTTGACCAAGGAATGGTGGACTTAATGACAGGACTGGCTCTAAGGCAGGGTACCGATTGTACTATATTATATCAATTCCGAGTTGCTAGTTGAAGCCTTGTTAGCGATAGTTTCTTCCTAGTTTAGAGGGTTATGCCTTAGACTTCTGAGCTACATTCCCACTTCTTAGCTGTGTTTTCTTATGCTCGAGTTGGATTCTTACTAAAAAGTTCGATTCCCTACTATACAAAGCTGGTATGGATTCTTTGACTCGGGTTTTTCGTTCTTCTACTTCGGTCTGGTTATTCCTTATTTCTACTTTACTTGGATTCTCTTTCGCAGGCGCATGTGCATCGCCTATAGTACGAAGGCCCGGGCAAACAATAAAGACAGGTAGGTTAACTCAATCTTATAAGAATGATGTTGACTGACCACTGACACAAGAGCTATAAAAGAAAACATCAAAGAGGAATGCGCCTAGTGCCAACAATACTTGTTCTCATAACTCGAAATGGAGCTACTGCCAATAAGGTTGAAACAAGAGACCGGGAATCACACACTCGACATAAAGAATTGAGCCCTGCAGGCAAAGAATCACAAAAGTAAAATAAATCAAAGGATGCCTTGGGAATCTAGAGCGGAGCGGGTGAGTAAAATACTTGGACTTATGAGCCTAGGAATGACAACACCCCATATAGACTGCAAATAGTTCAAATCTGATTTGAAACACTAATACGGCTACTCGAACTGCTGCTAACAAGACTCGCTTTCTTTACGGACCATGAGCCTGACCCCTAATCCGACTATCCTTTTTATTAGCCTACTGCTACTTGCTTTCAAACTGTATCTAGTGCTTCTAAGACCACTACTACCTATACCATATATATATATGTAAGCATGAACTACTAGCAATAAGAATGGACTTAATGCCTAATCGACTTGGACTTATCAGTAGCTCCGTTCCTATTAGCGGAGGAATCTTACTTAGAAGATGGAGTTGTAGAACTAGAGGCTGTAGCGAGAGTTTCAACCAATAGATAGGGAATTTAGATCAGTAGGAGCAGACCAATCGAACGGGGTTTAGTTATTATATTACAATGAATTCTTCTATTAGATATTACAATGAATTATTGAACGGTATCGGATCAAGTCTTGTTGATACTAGGTTGATTCTTTCTATTGATCTTACTGGTCTTGTAGCGTAGGAACGTATCTATTGATCTTATTTGTCTTGTAGCGTAGGGGAACGGTATGGTATCTCGTATCCGGTAGTATTTAGAGTTTTCTTCTTGTTAGGCTTTCAGCACCTTATCCGAGTCTAAAGTATTGAAGTCAGTAGTTGGCATCCATATCCTATGTTCGATAGGGGCATAATAAAGCTATCAATACAGGATGAATCAAAAAAGAATAAGTCAGAATCAAAAGTTAGGGGAGGTAGGCATAGAGTTAGTTCAGATCCACTTTAGCCTATTATAGGGATAGGGTAGTTTCATTCCTGAAATTGACTAGCGGCCCTGCTACCAGGAGTGAAATCAGATCTTTCTGCCCTTGACCGAGTTTAAGCTAAGTCCTGTGTTCATGGCTACGGAGCGTTTGGCTTTCCTGTCACCCGAAACAGCCAAGCAACGTATATTGTTGCGCGGCAGGGCTGCTGCTACGCTACCCCACACCCGGCTGCCTCTCTTTACTGCACCTACCTGACCTCTGTGATTCAATAGATGTTGATTCCTGCTTCTAAGCTAAGGTAGTTTACTCTACTCGGTAAGAAAGTCAAGTTCAATTCGGATTGCCCTCCTGCTCGTCGTCAACACAATAACACCCGTTAGTGCTTCCTTGCTAGTACCCGGGATGAAACAAGTTAACCTAGCTCTATTCTTTCTTGTATATAAGGGCAAGCTATACTCCCTCTTACCACCCATAAGCTTAACTCCTTCTTACCACCCAACACCAGATTGAGAGTTAGTGCTTGAAGACCCATAGGCAGAAAAGGGGGCTAAAACACAGGTTGAAAGCAAGGGTACTGAGAAATCAAAGAGGTACGGGCAGTCTCATAGGTGACACAAAGGATTTAGATAAGGCTAAGAAGACAGGCAAGTAATACTTGGATGGAGGAGCGTGGTAATGAGATAAAGCAGTAGCATACTTCAAAAGGGGAGCAGAAGAGCTGGAAAGTCCGCTTTGAGGTCAGGACCAACAAGAATGATGCTTCCTATTAATAATAATAGAATCCCCTGTTGACCATGAATAGTAGTAAAGAGTTGCGGTAAGGATAGTCAACCCAAGAGTAAGTAAAGCAAGGGCTGCTTTGCTGCTGGCAGTAGAGTGGATATAATCAGTAGGCTTTCAGCACCTAGTTATTATTTCAGTTATTGGAGATGGTCGCTAAGTTCCTTATTCCCTATTTGATTCCTTTTATAGCTAGTTTGATTCCACTTCGAAGACATCGGCTGTATCCTTAACTACAGGATTAACCAAGTAAGTACAGGACGAAAACTCTCACATAAGAGTGGAAAGTCGGAAAGTAAGCATCCAGTCTAGTGAGGTGGTCCAAGGGACAAGAATGAAAAGAACAAGTACCAGAATTCAACTAAGTAGTAAAGGAATTCCACTTATAAGTAAGTATCAGCAGAAGCCACAGGTGGATCAGCAACTCCAAGGGAAGAAACGGAAGCAACTGAATCAGCCCTCCGCTCCCCGTATGATAAGAAAAAGGTAACCAACCGACTCGCAACTACGGAAGGTAGAAAACGGGTTAACAATTGCTACTCCTCTGGCTCCCTTACGTGCTTCCTTGACAGTAAAGTAATAGTAAGCTAGGCGTGGAGGGGAACTCTATTCAGTTTCTTAACCTAATCCAGCTCTTGCTCCTATAGTAGTGTAGAAATAGGTTAACAGTGTTGGTGCTTACGCTCTAGGTCAAGTCACGTCTGCTTGGTTGCTCTTTCTCTCAAGTAGTAAAGTAAAAGAATGGAACTCAAACAGATTAGTAGTTGCTCGATCTTTCTAAACATTATCTACATATAAGATCAATACAGAATTTCGTAGGGAAATAATAGTAGGGATATCAAGAGTTTCATACCAGGAAGACCATTGGTCCAAGCTACTGCTCATTAAGACATATAGTAGTGAGTGACTGGATCTATCTCTTTTGCCTCTGATACTGATCTCAGGAATAGGGGTAAAGCTACTAAAATAGACTTAATGGCGGATCGAGTTAAGTCTCCAAGAGATAATGAAATTCCATTCTGATTTCTTGCTCCAGTAGTGGCGTGTCTCTTACTTTACTACTTTTGAGTTTCATTCAATACCTTATCCAGAGTCCCTAGTGGAATGATTTGTTTAATTTGAAGGAAGTATTTAAGTAAGTTGCAGCAGTGCCTGGAAAGCCGTCCGCAGTTCTTGTTTCATCCAGAGTTTCATCCCCAGTTGTGGAATCCCTTGTTGAATATCCCTTTACTTAGATGCAGACAATGGGTCATGGGCATGATATTCTTAGATCCGAGTTTCATTCGTTGTGTTATACCAGATGCGGTACATCTATCCCAATAACGATTCTAAAAGTAAGTAACTGAATTGAACTACTAAGTATAAGAATAGGGTATAAGAATAGGGGCCAAGAGATCTGTTCCAAACTAGGCTAAGAACAAATAGGAAATTCCATAAGTGGTAAAGTGATGCAATTCAAGTGTAGTTCTTGTGTCAGAGCAGCAAGCAGTTCTTCAAGTCTAAAAGGTGTTGGCGAACCTACCTCCGTTATGGTTTTGTCAACCAGAGATGTCGATTCTAAATAAGCTAGATCTGGATCCGGGTTAAGGTAAGAAGAAATTCAATGCTTTGAAGCGGGAAGGCAAAGGGGAAAGGCAAACACAGGACTACTCTCTAACACCCCCGGCTCATCTAACTATGGCAACAATGAACTTCATTCGGCATACCCATGGCAACAGGCAACTAATACTATTCTTATTGAAACAAGCAGGGAAGCAGGGGAATGCGCTAGTAATCCCTTAACTCCTCTGTAAACAAATAAAGACAGGGTTGTCAATAAGCAAGCGCTAACTGCTGTCGCTGCTGATGATCTTGTTCCTGTAGTTTGATACCTTCCCTTCCTTAGTAGCTAGCTTGTCCCGCGTTGTCTCTTATTAAATCTAGTTTCTCTTTTGTTGGCGTGGAGAATTGCCAGTTCCATTCTCATTCTTATACTGGATGCAGGTTTCAAGTCATAATAAGATCAACTACAGGACTACAGAGGTCTTAATGGAGCAAGTAAGAATATAGATAGTATTCAAATAGTGACTAAGTAAGCATTAGAAGCGGGTATGATCTAGCACATCTAGTATAAGACTACTAAGTCCTGTGTAAATAGAGTTACGAGCAGACAAGAACACAAGAACTATAGAAAGAAAGTAAGCATCAGAAGGAATGGATTCAAGTCCAAGGCAAGCATCAGAAGGACAGAAATACTGACTTCAATCCACTGTTGCTAATGTAGCTGAGGAGTAAAAGATCAGGTAGCTAACTTACTTAGATGCGCTTTCTGCCGCGACACGAGTTCACTGACGCCAAACAACTGACGCGCCTTTAGACTCGCTAACGCTTTTAACTCGCTAACGCTTTAACTCCAGGCTCCTAACGCGCAACGTTAGTAGTTGCTTGTTCATTAGTAGTGGCTTGTTCGTTAGCCCAACTCTCTGCCTAGACACGAGAACTCCTACGCGGAACATTAGTAGTTCCTTGTCGTCTTGGCCCCTTAGCAACATTAGCAACAGTTTCTTCTTTATCGCTAACATTCTTTATCGCTAACATTTTGCTCTACTTTATTGGAGGAAAGAGCATCTTACTGGCTTTGATGCGAGAGGGAAAGTAAAGGCTTTGTTGCTAGGTGTGAGCGAGGAAAGGAAACTTCTACTCGTATCGGTAGGTGCGAGTCAAGTCTAGAGGGAATAGAAGCTGTGCGGGTTAAGCTATAGGGTAAGTTCTAAAGGAAGGTGCTGAGGTCAGATCATCAAGTAAAGAAGCCTGAGCCATAGGTAGATTTAAGTCCAGTGCCAACACCCCTACTTTAGAACGGAAACAGCAGTTGAGGGTACCAGTACAGGACCAACAGAATCAGTTATGCCAGTGGAATACCGAGGGGGAGACATGCTTCTGCAACAAATAATTAATTGAACTCGAAGCTGGGCTAGAAGAAACTTAATCGGGGGCTAGCATATACTTCAGAATGGAATTGAAACTGATTCAACAAGCCCTTGAGTAGAAGCCAGAGGAGAGCACACCAGAGGATAGTTTACTTAAGCCGGAACTACTACTACTCGGGAAAGCCTTTAACTACAACAGCCCCTCCTCCTGCAAAAAATACTTATTGAAACACCTAAGCAACTACTGGATAGGCTGAAGAACCACTTGCATTCTATCTTACTAATAAAAGAAAGAAGAGAAAGCAGGACTAAGGAAAGACAGAAAGACAGAAATCAAGAAATCTATGATAAATAAAGACAGAAATCAATAGTTCGTGTGCAGAGGCAGAGGAGTGAAAGAGTTACCTACGCTGTTAAGGAAACCCACATCAATTATATCTTCTATAGTAGAACTGATTCAACAAGTATAATAGAACTGATTCCACTCGGGACAGGCCATTCTCCTTACTTGCAAAAAGGGAAAAGAACTGAGCTCTACGACTGAACTCGCACCCCGCTCTGTTTAATAGAAAAAAGTAAACTATATTCTTTAGTCCAATACACCATTCTCTAGTTCAATGAAGAAAGCACTTGTTGTTGGGGAAGAAATAGAATCCGGTCTAGGTAAAGTGCCAGTTCCAAAGTAGTCTACTTGTTCAGTTGCGGGAAGGAGAGTTCTGCTAGCTCTAGTTCTAGGTCAAGGTAAAGTTTCATCAATATTATGAGTTTACTACGGTATATGAGCAAGAGCTGGATCAGTATATTCTTCTGCTAATTCCTTTTCTGTTCGAGTGAGGAAAGTTCTAATTGAACTACTAAGTAAGGGAATGGATATTACCAATTGTCTGCATTAGTATACGCGCCTAGGAAGTATATAACTCAATTCTTAAATCAAGTCAAGTTCTGTTGCGGGAAGGAAATCAAGAATCTATGATGTTTACTGTTCGGTAAGAAAGAGAATCAGCAGTTGGAATACCTTTGAAGCAGAGTCCTATGTTGTTGAAGCTAAGTCCGAAACAAGTGGTTAAGGCCTCTGAGTATTATATCTAGTTTCAAAAAGTAGAAATACCCCTGTAGCTACTGTTGCGGCGGATACTAATACTTACTTACCAGGATTCACTAAGCAGGGTTCAATTCATTGTTGCGAGTTAGCGAGTGAAAAGCAGCAGGAGCGGTGGTCTTGTTGGGGCAATCAGATAGTCCCCTTTATAAAGATAGAAGAAATTGAGTAGGGCAAGCAGTTTACTAAACCCCGGGGCAGATAGGCAGAGAAAATAGTCTTCCGTTCAGGGAAAGAAGAAAGTACTTGCTAGCGAATCCAGTAAGTAGTAAGATTCAACTACTCTCATCTCAGGGCTCTCTTGCTCTGTAAACTAAGTAATATGTTTCCGCCCTTGCCGACCAAAGCCAATAGTATGCCTGCTTGGCCCCTATCAAACTAGTAGTAGTCCAGACGAGCATTCCAACTTTAATTCCTACTTTCTATCCATAGAAGCTCTTCTTCACACACTGGAGATGCAGCTGATTCTCTTTCTTCTCTTGCAATGAATAGAGTGGAATCTTTTCTCCTATATAAGGATCAATACTTAAATGAGTAGGGGCCAGAGCTAAACAAATGTGTCTTTTTCATTGGACTTTATCGAGTTTATTTAATTTTCTTCCAAATTGATTAACCCCACTAGACACTAGATTCTGCTAAGTCACTCACTACTACTAATGCACTAGCAATGTTGTATTAGGGCCTTCTCTTCTATACCCGAGATACCCGCTTGCAGCTTCCTTTAGACACCCAGACGAGTTACCAATGAATGAGTTATCGGCTTGAGCACCTGGCAATACAGTTCGAATGCCTACTGGTCTTCTTCTCGGGGTAGAGATACTTCTCCAAGGTAAGAAAAAGCAGAATGAGCCTAGCCAGGCAGAGGGGAGCACATACAGGGAAACAAGTCAACTACAATTGACATAGGATTATTGTTGACTAATAGTTGTTGACCGGGGATTGGAATTGGTAACGTTTACCAGTTGTTGGTTCTTCAAGTAAAGTTTCTATCGAGCAGGTACGATCATTAGTTTTGTCTTGTCTAGTAGTAGCTTGGTCCTCGCAACAAAGCCTGTACTTCACCTCGCCTCAAAGCCAAGCCTTTACTTTATGCATTTCCAACCTAAACACTCACTGCAGCTTACTTTGGCACTGCTTCCCTTTTGCCTACTCGCTTAAGCAACAGCAATTGACTTAAGGGCTACTACTTGCCTTATACTAGCTGGTATCAAACAACGAATGAAACCACTATTGCATCTATTTGACTTGACGCATCCCTTTCTACTCGAACAAGAACAGAAAGAGTACACGCACCTTGAATTGAGCCATCTTCGCTGCCCTTTCAACCAATATACCCGCTTGTGGCTTCTGATCTGGTCTACTTTCCTGGCACTGCTTCTCAATAGGATGAAACAAGAACAGGATTGATTGATTTCTGTCTTGCTTTCCTTCCCTAGCTTCCCTTGATTCTTCTCTAGACTATCTGATTGCCCCGAAGCCCATCCCGAGTTGAACTCACTCTATCCTCCTTGCCCACATGGTAGTCAATAGGCCAAGAAAGTGATTAGCCCCATCGATCGGAAGACACAGAGGAATTAGCCGAGGGGGCAACAACTAGCAGTGAGGTTAAGCTACTAAGGAAGGGAATGGCCTTGGGTATTGAACAAATTGAACTTGTTTACTTACTTTACTGACCGGGCATAAAAGAAAGGTTCACTCTGGCTTATATAATAGAGAATGAATGTTGGAATGCTCTTCTACTTAGAAACTTGACTTGCTCCCTATGATGCGGACTCCTCCAAAGCTCACTGCTGACTGCCGAAATAGAGGGGAGAGACCCATCTTGCTTTCTAACCATAGTACCCATCTTTCTACCAATTTAGAAGTTCCCTTAAAGTAGTGGTCCAGAGCCATAACGAAGCATAGCTAACCTGCCCTCTTGCTCTATAACTCTCCGGTAGGGATACTCGGTATTCCACTCGCACAGGACCTACCTGCATTCATTATTTCTATTAAGAAAGTTATAGTTATTTTATGAGACTTAGTTAGTACTTAGTCGGTCTAGTGGAAGAAGTGGTTTTGCCCCACTAAATGGAAGGGCTTTCTCCTTATATATATAGATAGGATAACTTCTTTTCATAGATAGGATGATTCAACTCGGTAGATAGGATTAAGAAAGGGCTGCGAAGATGGCTAGAACAAGAGCAAGGGCAACTCGGGATTACTTTAGCACAACATCTGATCTGGTCCACTTTACTGATGAACTTTCTTCACCGACAACACTAGCACTTATGATAACCCAGTCACTCACTACTGAGACTTTATACCCTCATTTCTATACTACAAAAGAAATGATTTGAAATCAGTGGATGCTTTTAGAAGTCTTTCCCATAAAACAACAAAAGTGATGTTATAAGCTCATTTATTCCTAACATCTTTATGGGCGAAGAAAGAAAGGACTTGCTCTTTTCTCTGCTAACTTCAGCAACCTCGGATCCCGCTCTGGCTCTTTCTCTTTCAACTAAGGCTTGAAGCTTTAAGAGCGGCCCTGCCGCGACACATTAGTAGTGTCTTGGCCGCTCCATTAGCTCTTTCTCCCCTAGCAGCAGTCGCTCCAGTAGAAACTATTGAACTCAGTATTTCTTTGACTCCGCCGCTACATTGCTTCCAAGACTATTGATTAACTCAGTAAGGCAAGTCACCATTAGAAACCTTCGCAACAAGGCCTAACTCATAGGTTTGACTCCTACGCTCCAGTAGCAACAATAGATCTTTCTCCCCTAGCAGCAGGGCAGCGAAGATATTGAGATGGCAATGCAGGTATGATCCAGCGCATTCAATGATTTCTATAGATATTAAGTAAGGGAATGCGATAGCAATGTCGATAAGCTACTACTTCAGAATGGAATAGAACCCAATCCGGTAGCTAACCCAACCCAGGCTTCTGATCTTGTTCCTGTGGTTTTCTACCCGCACTGGATTGAAGTCTTTCTTTCCTCTTGCCCTTGCCCTTGCTTTAAGAGAATCATATGTCTATTTCTGCCCTTTATAGCTCTCTTGCTTCTGCTTCAAAGCTAGATCCCATCTTCGCTGCCCTCGGCTCGGAAGGAAGGAATGCTGGTTGAAAGTATCCCCTAGCTGCCTACGCTCCATTAGCAACATGAACTCTATTCCCTCCGCTACAGTAGCAACTAACTATAGCTACAGGAGCTACATTGCATCATGCGGACAATGGGTCATAGGCTACAGGAGCTACTAAGTATACCATTGCTAAGGGATAAGAAGCTAATGGAGTTAATGTTGCTGAGGAAGCTAAGCAAGTAAGGCAATGTTGCTAATGTTGCAGCGGAGACTTATAGCTACAGGAGCTACATTGCATCATGCGGACAATGGGTCATAGGCTTCCTTCTATTCCCTATGCAACTATGCTTCATGCGGACAATGGGTCATAGGCTTCTACATTTCTTTACTCCTCTTTAATGCAATACTGGAATGCGGACAATGGGTCATAGGAAAGATTGCTAAGGTTAAGAAGTAGCTCCTTCGGACCCTTACTTATTAGGCTGCTTGTCGGCTTGTCGGCTTGTCTGCTTGTTTAGTAGTTCCTTGTCGTCTTGTCGTCTTGGCCCTTACCGCTTCAAAGCCTGTGAGATACCCCCGCGGAACCTTTTCAATCGACGAGATAAGTTCTTTGCTTTCCTTTGTTGGCTACGATAGAGTTGTCAACTCGAGAAGAAGAAGAAGCTAGAGAATCCGCTGTTATTGTCCTGCGATTAGAGCTATAGTGAAGGTCAGCAAGGATCAAATAAGGCTTTAACCGAGTAGTGGAGTTGGGGAAATAAGAGATGAAGCGAGATCATAAGCAGTTGACATATAAGAAAAAGAATCATGAGCTAGGTGCAGAACAGAGAAGATACCAACTACTGTTTACTACGGTATAGGAGAAAGAGTTAACAAAGGAGCATTAAGTTGAAGGTCACTGTTCGGTTGGAAAAGGATCTTCACTTCAGCAACAGATGGAGGAGCTCGGCATGATGGATCTATAGGCCAGTTCATTCTTTCATTCAGTAGCAGACTTCGCTACATCGATATACCCCACTCAGGACTAGCTTCGATATACCCTACTTCGATGGTGCCGAACACAGGACTTGGTAACAACACGTAATAACTAGTTATTTGAGTTCCTTCTGATTCTTGTCTCCTTACTACATTGCTTGTCCCGTTGCGAGTCTAGTAGTTGCCTGGACCACTGCTTGCTTGTTGGACTCAGTACCTCTCTCTTCTCTGGTATTGACCTCAACTCTGATCTTGCTCTACTTTATTGATTGATAGAAAAGAAAAGTATCTGCTTGTCGTCTTGGCCCTTAGCAACCAGTAATTGATTCTTCAACCAACTCGGGCAAGGGTAAAGTCAAGTCAATAGTAGCTGCTTTCTCTTCTTTCCTTTCTCATTACTTTACTATACGTTAGCTGCTTTCTCTTCTTTCCTTATAGTGGATATGGGTAGCATTACGGGTAGCATTATAGTGGGTATGCAATAGTGGGTATAGGTCGCGGGTATGCGATAGTGGGTATGCGATAGTGGAATCCGTTATTGAAGAAGTTCTCTCCTAGAATAATATAGAATTGAGATGGGGTTGCACGCAGGAAGTAAAGGAGAAGTTGCGCGCAACTATCAATGTCTTGTCTCTTGATTCGATATGCCCGATACTACCTCATGCGAGGCACCTACATCTATTATTATATATTAATTATAGGAATTGACAACCATAGGAATTGACACCCACGCACTTCATACTCCAATCTTTAGTTAACCCGTATCGACTAGAATGCTACCCATAATGATACCCGCTTGATGCCTCTTCTCGAGTAGACCTCACTTATGTAGTTTGATGGCAAATCCCTAGGAAGAGATCCAACCCGCACAGGACAAAGATCTTCAAGCAAGGGCAAGAGGAAATCCATCAATCAAGGGCAGCGAAGATGGCAAGTAAGTCAACCCAGTAGCTACTGAAGCTAGGGGATAAAGAGTTAATGTAGCTCCTGTAGCTGTAGAAGCCATAGTAGCGGAAGATGGGTCATATCCTTCTAGATGCAATGGTACTATACTTACTTGCTTTACTACGTACTATTTGCTTGAACATATATTTATGCTTCTTATCCCTTAGCAACATTCACTCTATTCCTTCAGCTCCATTAGCAACATGAACTCTATTCCCTTAGCAACATTAATGGTACTATACTTCTACTGCTTGCTACTAGCTGTTGCTTCGCTCCAGCACTTATACCTTATGCTACTAGCTGTTGCTTCGCTCCAGCATATGCGGACAATGGGTCATAGGCATCATATGCTTCATTAGCAACATAGGCATCATGCGGACAATGGGTCATACTATTCCCTTAGCTTCCTTAGCAACATTCACTCTATTCCCTTAGCAGCCATGGGTTTAATAAACTTACTTGCTTAGCTTCCTTAGCAACTGCTTCTTAGCATCATGCGGACAATGGGTCATACTATTCCCTATGCAACTTAGCTTCTTCTACTTAATGCTAACTATAGCTACAGTAGCAACTAACTATAGCTACAGGAGCTACATTGCATCATGCGGACAATGGGTCATAGGCTTCAGCTGCGCTGCATGGTATAAAAGCTTCTGCTACTAGCTGCGATGGATCGTACCTTCCATCTTGCAACTGCATGCGGACAATGGGTCATAGGCTTCCCATTAATGCTACTTAACTGCATGCAATGGTATACTTAATGCTACTTAACTGCTTCTTAGTACCTTATCTTACTTAGCAATGGTATAAAAGCTTGATGCAATGGTATCCAAATACTATATGCGCTCGATCGTACCCATGAGTTGCAACTGTTGCTAGGGGAGAAAGAGCTACTGTTTTGACTGCAGCTAGGGGTAAGATCATAAAGAGCTACTGTTGCTAAGGGAACTCGAGCTTAATTGACTCCAGTAGTTGCTTGTCGGCTTGGCGTTGTTAAATAGTTTCATTGACGCCTAACATCAGTAGGGTAAGTGAGGTCTACTCGATCAGGTGCAATGATGGGTGTTGGCGACCAGGTGGGTCTAAAAGCACTTGCTATAGAGGTCGGGTCGGTAAGCTATGAAAGGTATATTTATTATATATTAATTGTTACCGGATTCGATTTCTCTTTGAACCCACCCTGCTTCCTCACCCGAACCCTTCTTTTCTTCTTTAGAATCTGAGTAAGCATCAATTTCTTTCTTAAGAATAGAGTTTACGAACAGGGCAGGGCAGTTGACTCGGCATCAGGAAAGGGTGTTGGTACGATCTATCCCTCTTGTTGTTGGCTTCGGGCAAGAAGCAATTCCTTCTAATGCTGTCGGGGAAGAGTCAAGTACTGGCTTAGAAGATTGATTTCTATTTACCGCTACTCCGCAAATCACTACTGAAATGCGCTATTGCGGTAAGTTGAAGATAGAAAGAAGGACAGAAAGAAAGGGGAGTTGTGAAGTCGCCCGAGAGAATAGAATGAATCAGAAAGTAAGCTGTTCGCCCTGTGCCCAAGGTAAGAAAAAGAATCATTAGCTCTGTTCTGTTTAATTGAATTGAATTTGTTTAGTACAGCTTAGCAATTTGTTTAGTACAGCTTAGCTCCGGTAGGCATGATAACTTCGATAAGGAAGCTTCCCTAGGTGGTATTGTAGACGAGAGGGCAGCGAAGAATGAGCTGGGACCACGACCACTACACTACTTGGTGTCAACCCTTATTTCTCCTAATAATAAGATCTATTTTGATAGGGACCAAGCAGGAAGCAGAAGCAAGAGAAGCATCAGTTCTAAAGTAAGCCGGGCTAGTTCAAGTTGCATTCCTATTTAGAAGCAGTTAGAAAGTAAGGGCTGCGTTTAGCTGCTGAGCTGCTAGTGGCGCATGTAACTACTTATTATAGGAGTAGCGGTAAGTTCACACTGGTTTCATGAAATTGACTAGCGACAGGAGCGAAAGAACTATCCTTCTCCACACGCGCATTCCTTCTCACGCCTTAACCCTACTTATGAACTGGAACTGGGGCAGGTAATTCTCTACACCCCGCTTCTTCACCAGCATCAAAGCCTTTTTCTTCTTCCTCGAAACAGTGACTAACAAGCCAGATAAGGTATTGAATTTCACTCCCGAGCAACCAAGACACTACTAATGTGTCGCGGTAGGAGCTGCGGAAAGTATCTCGCCCCTACTTGAGAATAGAGGCACCCTCCAATAGCTGAAGTAACAACAGTGGCTCTTTGTCCCCTAGCAACAGTCGCTACAGGGAATCTACTGGTATATCGATATACCCCACGATGGACTAGCTAACTAAGGGCAGTTCCAATTCCATTACTGGTTTCCTCGGTGCCAGCTTCATTCTTTAACTCCTTAGCAACAGCTAAAGCACCTTATAAGCAATACTAGCAGCTATTAGTACTTATTCTTACCGCTACTCCGAGAATCAATAGTAAAATGCGGAGTTGCGGTAAAGATAGATCCTAGTGAAATTCTACTACTTACTGGTTTCATGCTGTAGTTCATGTCAGAATTGCACCCGTGTCGAGAAGAGGTTGGAAAAGAGAGCACCGACAGTGAGACCCTGCCGCGACACCGAACGTAGTGTCTTGGCTCTTCCTCACCTGTAGACGAAACTAGAACTCTCTCCTTATTGGCTGCCGACCTATCCTATGGTATTGAAGTTAAGACCAGCCATATTCGCTGCCCTCGACTCGAGCGCACATCTTATAGAATCCAGTAAACACACTGCTTCCCTTGATGGACGCACACAGGACTCGGTAGACCAGAGAAGAACGAACACCCGATGTACTTTCTTTCTTTCCTGAACAGCTAGCCCTTACTTGATTCTTCTCCTTGCTTATCTTATTCATAGGCGAGTGCATTCAATTAGAAGAAGCAGGCCTGCATACATAGGCGAGTAAACCAGAGAAGAATGAAGATCAATCATAATAAAGAGCAGAAGCCGGGTCGAGAAGAGGTTCAATAAAATCAATATCAATTCTATCTATCTTTCTAAAGGACCGGACTAACGCCATGAACACTTTCCTCTGCCCCGCATTGAATAGAGGCACCCACGCACTGATCTAATCTTTAGTTAACCCATAGCTGCACCCATATATATTAGACACGCAGCACCCAACATCTTAAGTAGACCTAGACCTAGCATCAAAGCCAGATTCCTCTTAAACACCCGAAACTCGACTTGAAACAGCCAATCTCTAGTGTTCACCCCAGTAGCACTGGTCGCACTGGTAGCACTGTTCTTGTTCTTGTTAGAGTGGAAAGGGATGCTAAAAGTCAAATAGATGCTATAGTGGTTTTTCTCCTGGTTGAATCCCGAGTGTCATCCGAAATGTCATATATAATAAGCTAATAATTCATTTGATAGGGACCAAGCAGGTCCCCTCGTTCTTTATACTCTTCGATTTCCTACCTCGCCTTAACCCTACTATCTACTTCTGAAGACCACTCCCTTATTCTTAAGTCTCTTCGTCGGCTCCTCCGCCTCGAACACTGGTTAACTCAATCAAACCTTCGCTCCAGTAGCTCTTTCTCCCCTACGCTACAGGGTTTAATTAACTGACATGCGGGTTTCAATAAGAATAGTGATTGGGTACGATCGAGCGAGCACATATTCATAAGATAAGCAATGCAGGTACGAGCCAGCGCATCTAGTAATGGAAAGGAAAGTGAAGCTCGTACCTCAAAGGGCGAGGAAAGGGAAAGTGAAGCTCGTACCGATAAGGGCGAGGAAAGGTAGTTGACAGTTAAGTAGATTCATAAAGGGGAGTGGAAGAAGTGATATTATATAAGATTGAAGATAAGTGGGAAGATAGAAGATAAGTGGGAATGCTCATTGGAAATAAGATATCAAATAAGTTCAATTTCATTCAACAAGGGATTCACAGAGAAAGAAGGCTTTGATACAGAAGCAAGAGCGGGAGTAGGAACAAGAGAATATACAGGAGCTGGAAAGTATCTAGTTGTTGGCAAAGGATATGAACCAGTGCAGTGTGGTATGCCAGCAGGGTGAAGTTAAGTTAATAGGAGCCTCATGAAGTTAGATGAGATGGATAACCGAGTCCTGTGTTCGAGGCGGTAGGAGTTCTCGTGTCGCGGAGGTTGTCTAGCCCCTGAAAGTAGCCATCTTCGCTGCCCTTGATTGAAGTCTGTCTTTGCACTGCTTCTATTGTAGATAACAACGATTGAAGTTCAGAGCAACCAAGACGACAAGTCACTTATCATGTGTAGCGGCAGTCTCGGCTTACGGGGTAGTAAATATCTTGCCTGTCCTGTGTTCGGGTTTCTTCTATGGAATGCTCTATGGAATGCGCGTCTGGACTACTACTATAAGAAGGGTAAACTACTTTTGTTAGGATGGAAGGAAAGGCAAGCGCGAAAAAGTGGGCTTGGAAGTAGATTCATAAAGGGCAGCAAAGCTGGCAGAAGTTATCTCCTATATTAGATAGAATGAAAGTGGGAATGCTCGTTGGAATGCTCGTTGGAATGTTACTCTAGCAATGTAGTATAGGGCGGGCCTGCTCTTTACCTCTTAGTTGGATAACCTCTGTGCTACTGCTCGATACCTCTTAGTTGGATAACCTCTGTGCTAATGGATTTGCAGTACCTCGAATTGCCGCTATCCCACATATCAATTACTCGGGTAGGGTAAGAAACGGAAGCAACTGCCTATCATGTGCATCCAAAAAAGACGGGAAAACGCAAGATGATCATGAAAATCAGGTTCTCTATTAGCTAAAACCAGGTTCCTATTCAAAAACCCGGGAAAACGTAAATCGATCATGAGAAACGAGTCCTCTATTAGGGAAAACCAAGGTGCATCTATTTTTCTCGGGAAAACGCAAAGATTAGATTTCAATCCGGTCAGTTAGCAGCCATCTCATTCTTCGCTGCCCTTTGCATTGAAAAAAGCCGGGGTTTCATGAAATTGACTAGCTTAAGGAGCGAAAGAACCATACGCGCCTACCCGAGTCACTGGCAATTCCCCATGAGACTCTCCTATCACTGCCCTTGCTTCAAGCCTTATACCTACTAGTTTGATTCTTACTTTCCTACTTGAGAGAAAGAGCTGAACTACTATATCCGTCCTGTGTTCGGCACCTATGTCTTCAAATCAAAGTTAGCTCGAAACTCATTCTTTGGTTAGCTAGTCTAGTAGTTGCCCGGCTTCTGATCTCGGTCTACTTTATTGATGGATTTCTGTCTGTCTTTATCAATAAGCCATCTCAATATCTTCGCTGCCCTGACTTTATTGCCTATGCGCCTACCCTCCCCAGCTCGCATATTCTTTATTTCACCTTTGATGCTTCTACGGCTAACTACCAAACTGACACTACTGACTTCAATGCCCCACTAAACCAATACCACCTCTAGGGCTCGGACTACTGATAACCGGAATTGCCTAGTGCCTGATAAGACCTTATCTCACAACTAGGACAGCTGCTACTAACTGAAAAGCGACCCTTTGATTCTTTATCTACTTACATTGTATCTTGCTTTACTTGCTTTAAACCCAGCACTACTGCCTATTGGCCTTACAATACTTTCTTGTAGCCTAGCTTTCCGGCCTATCTGACTCGTAGTTGTCCCGCGCATGCCAACTCATTAATATAAGAATTCACCGACTAAATAGGAGAATTGAAGTGGACAGCCCAAGCCTCACTTGCTCCCTACGCCCATAACACCTTAACTACATCCTGCAATCCTTTTCCTTAGTCTAAAACTTCTGGCCTTAAGTCTTACTGTCAAACCTGCCACTCTTTTATCTTATTACTACTGTCCTTGCTTTGAGCTCGAGTATTGTACTTGTTCCTCGCATATTGCACCATAAGGTTAGGCTCCCTCTTTCCTGTCTTTAAGGCTAAGCTGACGTTTCTTATTCTTTGACTACTACCGGAGAGGCTTACTTTTCTCTTTGCTTGAAACCTATAGCGGATTCGCATTCCTTTATTTATATGATTACATTTGCACCCTGACCTGAGCTAAGGAATAGCAGATAGTCCTTTATGCGCCTATTGAAAAGAATCGAATTGAGTGCACCACTGCTTTCAAAGTCAACAGAGCAAGCAAGCAGCTTAGGAATGAACACGCAAAAAAGAAAGGAAGCAATACTATGTTTAGTGTTGTATATATAATATATTCTCCTTATAAGTAAGAGTGAGATTGGCTTCTTTGATTACAGGCCTGTATCGTCCCTACTGTTGAGCGGCGCATATATAGCTCTAAAGTGAATTCGGCTAACGGAACTTGTTGCAGTAGATTCCAAGTAAGGAAAGGAAGCAGTTAGAGCGGATCCAACAGTCATAGATAGAGATGGAGCAGCATAGTAAGCAGAAAGTTGCAAGTATTGTTCCGGGACAGAAGAAAGTATTGGTCATTATGTCGGTGTTGTCGCTCCAAGTCGGCCAGTTCGAGGTCAAAGGAGGAATTAAAGAATAGAGCTAGGTTCACTTGTTTCATCCCCAGTTTCATCTATGTTGGAAGCAGTGCAGTCAGAAGGAGAGGCAAGTAACAGCTATGTTTTTGTGGGAAGCTGCTCAGGAGGTCGGCTTGGAGGAATGAGTTAGTTGGGGAAATCATCTCTTTGCTATCACCTTAGATCTTTGTAAGTAGTAGATAGTATAAGAAGTGGGATAGATCTTTAGCATTAGTTACTAAGTGAACTACTAGATTGAAAGCAGGTAAGGGAGTTGACAGTGTTTATTTCTATTCTAAAGTCGGGGCCAGAGGAAGAATCAATTCCATGCTTTGAAGCGGGATCAGAGGCTAATGTAAGCTTAGAAGCCGGAATAGAATAGCAGCAGTGCTCGGATAGTCTCTCGGAACATACCCAACAAGTAGTAGTGGAGTGGTTCAGAGGCAAGAAGGGAAGTCCTGTTGTTTTCAGTAGCAAGAGCAGAAAAGGGTCAGCAGCTAATGGTTTTAGAAAGTAAGTTCCCTTCATGAGGCCTCTATAGTAAGTTGGGAGAGCACCGACTGTAGTAGTTGCTAAGGTTAAGCTGCTTGTTTCATTCCTATGACAAAGGTGGGGTGGTTGACTTAGAGCACATGGTAGGCTCGTAGTGGATTTCTAAAGAATTGAGTTGAGCTCGAAAGATTTCATTCCATTCTGAAAGTAGGGAGTAGGGATCCAGAAATGAGGTTTCCGTTTCTTCCCCGCCAGACAAGACGACAAGCAGACATCCAATAAGTGCCAAAAATCATTGATGTCAAAAAGCAAGCATGTTTCGCACGATCGGTTCCTTTGGTAACTGTTTTTCTACCTTCCTTAAGGAATCATAAAGTAACTAACCACATGTAGTTGCAGATATATAAATGGCACAGCACAATGAAGTTAGATGAGATGCTCTAGTCCAGGTATTGAATCATGGATTATTTCTTTCCTTCCCGCCTCTATCGGGAGTTGCTGCTAAGGGAATAGAATGCACTATTGAATGGAAAACGAACGACTATATTAAGTCGGAATAGCGGAAGTCCAATGAGAAACGTCAATTGAAAAACGGATCTTTCCATAGACCAACTCAGTAGGAAAACTGTTGAAAAAGCCATAGAATTCACATATGAATCTATCCATCTTTATAAAGAAGAAAAGAAAGAACAAAGGAGAAAAGAAAGATCAAATAGGGGTGGAAAACAGCCTCGAAGAAACCATAAAGATTTTAGGAATAAATGCATTTCTAGGTGCCTAAGGGGGTGTGAAATGATATATTTGCCATCAAACTTATAAAGAATTGAAATAGTTAATTTGAAACCCTATTCTTGGGGGGGCGAGTAACGTCTAGGTTCGTTATGAGAGTTGGATGCCCGTCGCCGTATATTATGTACGCACGAGTCATGGGAGCGTGAGGGTTGCTAGCTGCCGTTGTTAGTGAGAGTTAGCGTTGGGGCAATAAGCAAGTCCTTTGTTCTAGTTACGCGGAGTGAGCTTACTAGATAAACTACTTCAATTAGTGGGGCTCTGATCTATACTATTTCTCTACTACATGCATTATTGATATTCTATAAGAAAGAATGAAAGTGGGTAAGATAGAACTGATTCAATAGCTTAGAACTGATTCAATAACAATATGACCTGCTTCTATATTCTCTTCTATTAGACAAGCGGACACAAGAACTATTCTATTACAAAGGCAAAGAGAGGGGACACGCAACTACTAGAGCCAGCAAGAAATCAGAATGGAATGCGAACGATAGGTCCTGTGTTCGCTTTCGCGGAGGTAGCTACTTAACCCTTATCCTTAGAATAATAAGATCTAATTTATATGTCATTTCTTATACTGGGTTTCTACTGAGTAAGTATTGCTTCAATCAAAGTAGTTTTTCTCTTTTATTCATTTATTCATTAACCCTTTCTCGTTACCCTATTACTTGAAACCCACCACTGGACTGCCGCATCAGTGAACACAGGTTAACTAAAGCCAAAGCCTGGTAAGATAGAATCCAATC
>JAIWVJ010000108.1:0-24053 GCA_024322285.1 Musa beccarii
CTTCTCTAGACTTAATAAGTTGGGAATGGTCAATATTTTGAATTTTCGGGAGCGTGCGCAAAAAACCGTTCAAACATCAACTTTGTGCAAACTTTATTATTGTCACATTTTTGGGTGGAACCACGGTTATATAACTTCCGTAGGCCTAATAAGTTAGGAATGATTAATAATTTAAATTTTCGAGACGGTGCACAAAAAACCGATCAAACATTGATTTTTTGCAAACTTTATGACCGTCGCATATTTTGGTGAAGACAATGTTATTCAACTTCCCTAGGCCAAATAAGTTGGGAATAGTTAGTATTTTGAAATTTTAAGGCAGTGCAAAAAAAGTCGATCAAACATTTACTTTGCGCAAACTTTATGACCATCAGGTTTTTTGGCGAAACAAAGATTATATAACTTCCCTAGGCCTAATAAGTTGGAATTGGTCAATATTTTGAATTTTTCAAATCATGTGAAAAAAATCGATCAAATATCAACTTTGCGCAATCTTTTTGATTGTCACGTTTTTCGGCGAAACCAATGTTATTCAACTTACCTAGGTCTAATAAGTTGGGAATGGTCAATATTTTGAATTTTCAATACGATGTGCAAAAAATCGATCAAACATCGACTTTGTACAAACTTTATGACCACCACATTTTTTGGCGAAGACAATGTTATTCAACTTCCCCAGGCTAGATATGTTGGGAATGGTTAGTATTTTGAATTTTCGAGACGGTGCGAAAATAATTGATCAAACATTAACTTTAGACAAACTTGATGACAGTCATATTTTTTGGCGAAACCATTACAACCGTCACGTTTTTTGACGAAACCAAGGTTATACAACTTCTTAGGCCTAATAAGTTAGGAATGGTCAATATTTTGAATTTTTGATATGCTGCGCAAAATATCAATCAAACATCGACTTTGCGTAAATTTTATGACCGTCACATTTTTTGGTGAAACCAATGTTATTCAACAAACCTAGGCCTAATAAGTTGGGAATGGTCAATATTTTGAATTTTCGATACGGTGTGGAAAAAATCGATCAAACATCAACTTTGTATAAACTTTATGACCCTCACATTTTTTGGCGAAGACAATGTTATTCAACTTCTCAAGGCCTGATATGTTGGGAATTGTTAGTATTTTGAATTTTCGAGACGGTGCGAAAAAAATTGATCAAACATCGACTTTGTGCAAACTTTATGACCGTCACATTTTTTGGTGAAACCAAGGTTATACAACTTCCCTTGGCCTAATAAGTTGGGAATGGTCAATATTTTAAATTTTTGAGACTATGCGAAAAAACTAATCAAACATTAACTTTGAGCAAACTTTATGACGATCATGTTTTGTTAGAAAAACGGAAGTTATACAACTTCCCTAGACCTAATAAGTTGGGAATGGTCAATATTTTGAATTTTCGAGAGCGTGCGCAAAAAACCGATCAAACATCGACTTTGTGCAAACTTTATTATTGTCACATTTTTGGGTGGAACCATGGTTATACAACTTCCGTTGGCCTAATAAGTTGGGAATGATTAATAATTTAAATTTTTGAGATGGTGCACAAAAAATCGATCAAACATCGATTTTACGTAAACTTTTTTTTGGTAAGTAAATGTAATTATATAGTATGAAGTTTGTACAAAGTAGCTTTGTCTACACAAGCCGTAGACTATAGCCTGATATCTCTTAAAGTAGTCTAGGAGAATGCACCCCACCTCAGAAAGGTGGAATGGTCTCACTCCACCAGACTCATCTCTAAGACAAGTTAAACAGAAAGGTAGTCCTGACTACACATGTTGTAGACTATGACGTATTACTATAGTTAAAAAATAACAAAATGCTAACCATTCCTGGACGACCTGTGAATACATCAATACAACAATCACATTCGATAAAGCATTAACGAATTATAAAATTGAATCTGATAAAAATCTCTTTTTCTCTACTTGTTAAATGCTTCATTTTCAGATCCTGCTCCACACATGATCTTGAGTCGCTAACTATCTCGAGCAAAAGATGAGCATTGTGTGTGTTGTGGCCCTCAAAGATTCTACTGCACCTCCCCTTCCAAATCCACCAAATAGCGTATCTAAAGGTAATCTTTGTTAGTTGTGTAAGAAGCCCTTTTCTTGAGAAGCTTTGCTGCAGCTATTCTAGTTCTTGATGCAAGTTTGGCATTGGTAGCCTATATAGTTCAAATCTCTTCAGAATCTCTATCCATACCCAATTAGTGTAGTCGCAAGCATAATAGAGATGATCAATACTTTCTTCCTGTCACATACAAAGAGAACATCGGTTAACAAGATATATACCTTTTCGCTTCATATTGTCCATTGTAGGTAGTTTGGCAAGAAGGGCCTGCCATGTGCATAAGGAATGTCTCTGTGAGCCCGGTCTATCCCATGTCCAACTGCTCGGGATCCACTTGTTATTTCTTTGTCTGATTTGATTCCATGCAGATGTAACTTGCCATTGTCATGAAGCCAATTAAGCATATCTGATGAGTTATTCCTGATTGGAAGAGCTATAATAAGCGGCCAAAGTGATAGCATATCAGGAGAAATAGGATTAGGAAGACACCATGTGCCGTTAACGATGAACTCAGAAACCTTCCAATTCTTAGGGCCCCAAGATCTCTTCGTACTCTATCACCATATAATTGTAATATACTTTTCCCATTCACCCAAGGATTATACCACATATTAATTCTAGTCCCAGAAGAGATTGCATAAGAAATGTGATTGATCAGCCAGTTTCTTTCCTTCAAAATTCCTTTCCAAGCAGTAGAATGATATGTACTTGTTGAAACTTCCCAGATTGATTCCTTAGATAGGTTCCTAGAAGAAACCCATTGTGACCATAATGATTTATTTTGCAAAAGATCCCATAATTTCTGATTGATATTAGGCCTAGGTAAGTTGAATAACATTGTTTCGCCAAAAAATGTGACGGTCATAAAATTTGCGTAAAGTCGATGTTTGATTGATATTTTGCGCAGCATATCAAAAATTCAAAATATTGACCATTCCTAACTTATTAGGCCTAAGAAGTTGTATAACCTTGGTTTAGTCAAAAAAACGTGACGGTTGTAATGGTTTCGCTAAAAAATATGGCTGTCATCAAGTTTGTCTAAAGTTGATGTTTGATCAATTTTTTTCACACCGTCTCGAAAATTCAAAATACTAACTATTCCCAACATATTTGGCCTGGGGAAGTTGAATAACATTGTTTTCGCCAAAAAATGAGGTGGTCATAAAGTTTATACAAAGTCGATGCTTGATCAATTTTTTGCACATCGTATTGAAAATTTAAAATATTGACCATTCCCAACTTATTAGAACTAGGTAAGTTGAATAACATTGGTTTTGCCGAAAAACATGACAGTCATAAAGTTTGCGCAAAGTTGATATTTGATTGATTTTTTTCACATGATTTGAAATATTTAAAATATTGACCATTTCCAACTTATTAGGCCTAGGGAAGTTATATAATCTTAGTTTCGCGAAAAAACCTGATGGTCATAAAGTTTACGCAAAGTGGATGTTTGATCGATTTTTTTTGCACTGCCTTGAAATTTCAAAATACTAACTATTTCCAACTTAATTGGCCTAGGGAAGTTGAATAACATTGTATTTGCCAAAACACGTGACGGTCATAAAGTTGCGCAAATCGATGTTTGATCGGTTTTTTGTGCACCATCTCAAAAATTTAAATTATTAATCATTCCCAACTTATTAGGCCTACGAAAGTTGTATAACCATGGTTCCACCCAAAAATATGACAATAATAAAGTTTGCACAAAGTTGATGTTTGATCGGATTTTTGCGCACGCTCTCGAAAATTCAAAATATTGACCATTCCCAACTTATTAGGTCTAGGGAAGTTGTATAACTTTGGTTTTGCTAACAAAACATGATCGTCATAAAGTTTGCTCAAAGTTGATGTTTGATTAGTTATTTTTTGCACAGTCTCAAAATTTTAAAATATTAACCATTCCCAACTTATTAGGCCAAGGGAAGTTGTATAACCTTGGTTTCACCAAAAAATGTGAAGGTCATAAAGTTTGCACAAAGTCGATGTTTGATCAATTTTTTTCGCACCGTCTCGAAAATTCCAAATACTAACAATTCCCAACATATCAGGCCTAGGGAAGTTGAATAACATTGTCTCCGCCAAAAAATGTGATGGTCATAAAGTTTATACAAAGTTGATGTTTGATCGATTTTTTGCACACCATATCGAAAATTCAAAATATTGACCATTCCCAACATATTAGGCATAGGTAAGTTGAATAACATTGGTTTCGCCAAAAAACATGACGGTCATAAAATTTGCGTAAAGTCGATGATTGATTGATATTTTGCACAGCATATCGAAAATTCAAAATATTGACCATTCCTAACTTATTAGGCCTAAGAAGTTGTATAACCTTGGTTTCGTCAAAAAAACATGATGGTTGTAATGGTTTCAGCAAAAAATATGACTGTCATCAAGTTTGTCTAATGATGATGTTTGATCAATCATTTTTGCACAGTCTCAAAAATTCAAAATACTAATCATTCCCAACTTATCTGGCCTGTGGAAGTTCAATAACATTGTCTTCGCCAAAAAATGTGGTGGTCATAAAATTTGTACAAAGTCGATGCTTGATCGGTTTTTTGCATATCGTATTGAAAATTCAAAATATTGACCATTCCCAACTTATTAAACCTAGGTAATTTGAATAACATTGGTTTCGCTGAAAAACTTGACAGTCATAAAATTTACGCAAAGTTGATATTTGATCGATTTTTTTCACATGATTTGAAAAATTCAAAATATTGACCATTTCCAACTTATTAGGCCTAAGGAAGTTTTATAATCTTGGTTTCGCCGAAAAACATGATGGTCATAAAGTTTGCGCAAAGTGGATGTTTGATTGATATTTTTCGCACTGCCTTGAAATTTCAAAATACTAACTATTCCCAACTTATTTGGCCTATGGAAGTTGCATAACATTGTCTTCGCCAAAACACGTGACGGTCATAAAGTTTGCACAAAATCGATGTTTGATGGTTTTTTGTGCACTATCTCAAAAATTTAAATTATTAATCATTCCCAACTTATTAGGCCTACGGAAGTTTTATAAGCATGGTTCCACCCAAAAATGTGACAATAATAAAGTTTGCAGAAAGTCGATGTTTGACGGTTTTTTGCGCACTCTCTCGAAAATTCAAAATATTGGCCATTCCCAACTTATTAGGTCTAGGGAAGTTGTATAACTTTGGTTTCGCTAACAAAACATTATCGTCATAAAGTTTGTTCAAAGTTGATGTTTGATTAGTTTTTTTCGCATAGTCTCAAAAATTTAAAATATTGACCATTCCCAACTTATTAGGCCATGGGAAGTTGTATAACCTTGGTTTCACCGAAAAATATGACGGTCATAAATTTGCACAAAGTCGATGTTTGATTAATTTTTTTCGCGTCTCAAAAATTCAAAATACTAACAATTCCCAACATATTAGGCCTAGTGAAGCTGAATAACATTATCTTCGCCAAAAAATAAGATGGTAATAAAGTTTATCAAAAGTTGATGTTTGATTGACTTTTTGCACACCGTATCGAAAATTCAAAATATTGACCATTCCCAACTTATTAGGACTAGGTAAGTTGAATAACATTGGTTTCGCCAAAAAAACGTGACAGTCATAAAATTTGCGAAAAGTCGATGTTTGATTGATATTTTGCACAGCATATCGAAAATTTAAAATATTCACCATTCCTAACTTATTAGGCCTAAGAAGTTGTATAACCTTGGTTTCGTCAAAAAACGTGACGGTTGTAATGGTTTCGCCAAAAAATATGACTATCATCAAGTTTGTCTAAAGTTGATGTTTGATCAATTTTTTTCGCACCGTCTCAAAAATTCAAAATACTAACCATTCCCAACATATCTGGCCTGGGGAAGGTGAATATTGACCATTCCAAACTTATTCTTCGCCAAAAAATGTGGTGGTCATAAAGTTTGGACAAAGTCGATGCGTGATCGGTGTTTTGCACATCGTATTGAAAATTCAAAATATTGACCATTCCCAACTTATTTGACCTAGGTAAGTTGAATAACATTGGTTTCGCCGAAAAACGTGACAGTCATAAAGTTTGTGCAAAGTTGATATTTGAACGATTTTTCTCACATGATTTGAAAATTTTAAAATATTGACCATTTCCAACTTATTAGGCCTAGGGAAGTTATATAATATTGGTTTCGCCAAAAAACCTGATGGTCATAAAGTTTGCGTAAAGTGGATGTTTGATCAATTTTTTTTGCACTGCCTTGAAATTTCAAAATACTAACTATTCCCAACTTATTTGGCCTAGGGAAGTTGAATAACATTGTCGGTCATAAAGTTTGTGCAAAATCGATGTTTGATCGGTTTTTTGTGCACCATCTCAAAAATTTAAATTATTAATCATTCCCAACTTATTAGGCCTACAGAAATTGTATAACCATGGTTCCCCCCAAAAATGTGACAATAATAAAGTTTGCACAAAGTCGATGTTTGATCAGTTTTTTACGCACGCTCTCAAAAATTCAAAATATTAACCATTCCGAACTTATAAGGTCGAGGGAAGTTGTATAACTTTGGTTTCCCTAACAAAACATGATCGTCATAAAGTTTGCTCAAAGTTGATATTTGATTAGTTTTTTTCGAATAGTCTCAAAAATTTAAAATATTGACCATTCTCAACTTATTAGGCCAAGGGAAGTTGTATAACCTTGGTTTCACCAAAAAATGTGATAGTCATAAAGTTTGCACAAAGTCGATGTTTGATCAATTTTTTTCGCACCGTCTCGAAAATTCAAAATACAAACAATTCCCAAAATATCAGGCCAAGAGAAGTTGAATAACATTGTCTTCGCCAAAAACTGTGGTGGTCATAAAGTTTGTACAAAGTCGATGCTTGATCGGTTTTTTGCACATCATATTGAAAATTTAAAATATTGACCATTCCCAACATATTAGACCTAGATAAGTTGAATAATATTGGTTTCGCAGAAAAACGTGACAGTTATAAAGTTTGCGTAAAGTTGATATTTGATCAATTTTTTTCACATGATTTGAAAAATTTAAAATATTGACCATTTCCAACTTATTAGGCCTAGGGAAGTTATATAATCTTGGTTTCGTCAAAAAACATGATGGTCATAAAGTTTGCGCAAAGTGGATGTTTGATTGATATTTTTCGCACTGCCTTGAAATTTCAAAATACTAACTATTCCCAACTTATTTGGCCTAGGGAAGTTTAATAACACTGTCTCCGCTAAAACATGTGATGGTCATAAAGTTTGCGCAAAATCGATGTTTGATCGATTTTTTGTGTACCATCTCAAAAATTTAAATTATTAATTATTCCCAACATATTAGGCCTATGAAAGTTGTATAACCAAGGTTCCACCCAAAAATGTGACAATAATAAAGTTTGCACAAAGTCGATGTTTGATCGGTTTTTTGCGCACGCTCTCGAAAATTCAAAATATTGACCATTCACAACTTATTAGGTCTAGGGAAGGTGTATAACTTTGGTTTTGCTAACAAAACATGATCGTCATAAAGTTTGCTCAAAGTTGATGTTTGATTTTTTTTTTCACAGTCTCAAAAATTTAAAATATTGACCATTCCCAACTTATTAGGCCAAGGGAAGTTGTATAACCTTGGTTTTACCACAAAATGTGATTGTCATAAAGTTTGCACAAAGTCGATGTTTGATCAATTTTTTTCGCACCGTCTTGAAAATTCAAAATACTAACAATTCCCAACATATCAGGCCTAGGGAAGCTGAATAACATTGTCTTCGCCAAAAAATGTTATGGTCATAAAGTTTATACAAAGTTGATGTTTGATCGATTTTTTGCACACCGTTTCGAAAATTCAAAATATTGACCATTCCCAACTTATTAGGCCTAGGTAAGTTGAATAACATTGGTTTCACCAAAAAACGTGACGGTCATAAAATTTGCATAAAGTCGATGTTTGATTGATATTTTGCACAGCATATCGAAAATTCAAAATATTGACCATTCCTAACTTATTAGGCCTAAGAAGTTGTATAACCTTGGTTTCATCAAAGAAAACGTGATGGTTGTAATGGTTTCGCTAAAAAATATGACTGTCATCAAGTTTGTCTAAAGTTGATGTTTGATCAATTTTTTTCGCACCGTCTCGAAAATTCAAAATACTAAACATTCCCAACATATCTGGCCAGGGGAAGCTGAATAACATTGTCTTCACCAAAAAATGTGGCGGTCATAAAGTTTATACAAAGTCGATGCTTGATCGGTTTTTTGCACATCGTATTGAAAATTCAAAATATTGACCATTCCCAACTTATTAGACCTAGGTAAATCGAATAACATTGGTTTCGTCGAAAAACGTGAAAGTCATAAAGTTTGTGCATAGTTGATATTTGATCGATTTTTTTCGTATGATTTGAAAAATTCAAAATATTCACCATTTCCAACTTATTAGGCCTAGGGATGTTATATAATCTTGGTTTCGCCAAAAAACCTGATGGTCATAAAGTTTGCGCAAAGTGGATGTTTGATCGATTTTTTTTGCACTGCCTTGAAATTTCAAAATACTAACTATTCACAACTTATTTGGCCTAGGGAAGTTGAATAACATTATCTTCGCCAAAACACGAGACGGTCATAAAGTTTACGCAAAATTGATGTTTGATCGGTTTTTTGTGCACCATCCCACAAATTTAAATTATTAATCATTCCCAATTTATTAGGCCTACGGAAGTTGTATAACCATGGTTCCACCCAAAAATGTGACAATAATAAAGTTTGCACAAAGTCGATGTTTGATCAGTTTTTTACGCACGCTCTTAAAATTTTAAAATATTAAACATTCCCAACTTATTAGGTCTAGGGAAGTTGTATAACTTTGGTTTTGCTAACAAAACATGATTGTCATAAAGTTTGCTCAAAGTTGATGTTTGATTAGTTTTTTTCGCAAAGACTCAAAAATTTAAAATATTGGCCATTCCCAACTTATTAAGCCAAGGGAAGTTGTATAACCTTGGTTTTACCAAAAAAAGTGATGGTAATAAAGTTTGCACAAAGTCAATGTTTGATCAATTTTTATCGCACCGTATCGAAAATTCAAAATACTAACAATTCCTAACATATCAGGCCTTGGGAAGTTGAATAACATTGTCTTCGCTAAAAAATGTGATGGTCATAAAGTTTATACAAAGTTGATGTTTGATCGATATTTTGCACACCGTATCGAAAATTTAAAATATTAACCATTCCCAACTTATTAGGTGTAGGTAAGTTGAATAACATTGGTTTCGCCAAAAAATGGGATGGTTATAAAATTTACTTAAAGTCGATGTTTGATTGATATTTTGCGCAGAATACCAAAAATTAAAAATATTGACCATTCCTAACTTATTAGTCCTAAGAAGTTGTATAACTTGGTTTCGTCAAAAAAACGTGACGGTTGTAATGGTTTCCCCAAAAAATATGACTGTCATCAAGTTTGTCTAAAGTTGATGTTTGATCAATTTTTTTCGCACTGTCTTGATAATTCAAAATAATAACCATTCCCAACATATCTGGCCTAGTGAAATTGTCTTCGCTAAAAAATGTGGTGGTCATAAAGTTTGTACAAAGTCGATGCTTGATCGGTTTTTTGCACATCGTATTGAAAATTCAAAATATTGACCATTCCCAACTTATTAGACCTAGTTAAGTTGAATAACATTAGTTTCACCGAAAAATGTGATAGTTATAAAGTTTGCACAAAGTTGGTATTTGATCGATTTTTTTCACATGATTTGAAAATTTTAAAATATTGACCATTTCCAACTTATTAGGCCTAGGGAAGTTATATAATCTTGGTTTCGCCAAAAAACATGAAGGTCATAAAGTTTGCGCAAAGTGGATGTTTGATCGATTTTTTTTGCTCTGCCTTGAAATTTCAAAATACTAACTATTCACAACTTATTTGGCCTAGGGACGTTGAATAACATTGTCTTCGCCAAAACATGAGACGGTCATAAAGTTTGCGCAAAATTGATGTTTGATTGGTTTTTTGTGCACCATCTCACAAATTTAAAGTATTAATCATTCCCAACTTATTAGGCCTACGAAAGTTGTATAACCATGGTTCCACCCAAAAATGTGACAATAATAAAGTTTGCACAAAGTCGATGTTTGATCGGTTTTTCGCGCACGCTCTCGAAAATTTAAAATATTGACCATTCCCAACTTATTAGGTCTAGGGAAGTTGTATAACTTTGGTTTTGCTAACAAAACATGATCGTCATAAAGTTTGCTCAAAGTTGATGTTTGATTAGTTATTTTCGCAGAGTCTCAAAAATTTAAAATATTGATCATTCCCAACTTATTAGGCCAAGGGAAGTTTTATAAACTTGGTTTTACCAAAAAAATGTGATGGTCATAAAGTTTTCACAAAGTCAATGTTTGATCAATTTTTTTCGCACCGCCTCGAAAGTTCAAAATACTAACAATTCCTAACATATCAGGCTTTGGGAAGCTGAATAACATTGTCTTCACCAAAAAATGTGATGGTCATAAAGTTTATACGAAGTTGATGTTTGATCGATTTTTTGCCAACCGTATCGAAAATTCAAAATATTGACCATTTCCAACTTATTAGGTGTAGTTATGTTAAATAACATTGGTTTCGCCAAAAAACATGACCGTCATAAAATTTGTGTAAAGTCGATGTTTGATTGATATTTTGCGCAGCATATCGAAAATTCAAAATATTGACCATTCCTAACTTATTAGGCCTAAGAAGTTGCATAACCTTGGTTTCGTCATAAAAACGTGATGGTTGTACTGGGTTTCCCAAAAAATATGACTGTCATCAAGTTTGTCTAAAGTTGATGTTTGATCAATTTTTTTCACACCGTCTCGAAAATTCAAAATACTAACCATTCCCAACATATCTGGCCTGGAGAAATTGTCTTCGCCAAAAAATGTGGTGGTCATAAAGTTTGTACAGAGTCGTTGCTTGATCGGTTTTTTGCACATCGTATTGAAAATTCAAAATATTGACCATTCCCAACTTATTAGACCTAGTTAAGTTGAATAATATTGGTTTTACCGAAAAATGTGATAGTCATAAAGTTTGCACAAAGTTGATATTTGATCGATTTTTTTCACATGATTTGAAAAATTCAAAATATTGACCATTTCCAACTTTTTAGGCCTAGGGAAGTTATATAATCTTGGTTTCGCCAGAAAACTTGATGGTCATAAAGTTTGCACAAAGTGGACGTTTGATCAATTTTTTTTGCACTGCCATGAAATTTCAAAATACTAACTATTCCCAACTTATTTGGCCTAGGGAAGTTGAATAATATTGTCTTCGCCAAAACACGTGACGGTCATAAAGTTTACGCAAAATTGATTTTTGATCGGTCTTTTGTGCACCATCTCAAAAATTTAAATTATTAATCATTCCCAAATTATTAGGCCTATGGAAGTTGTATAACCAAGGTTCCACCCAAAAATGTGACAATAATAAAGTTTGCACAAAGTCGATGTTTGATCGGTTTTTTGCGCACGCTCTCGAAAATTCAAAATATTGACCATTCCCAACTTATTAGGTCTAGGGAGGTTGTATAACTTTGGTTTTGCTAACAAAATATGATCGTCATAAAGTTTGCTCAAAGTTGATTTTGATTAGTTTTTTTCGCACAGTCTCAAAAATTTAAAATATTGACCATTCCCAACTTATTAGGCCAACGGAAGTTGTATATCCTTGGTTTCACCAAAAAATGTGACGGTCATAAAGTTTGCACAAAGTCGATGTTTAATCAATTTTTTTCGCATAGTCTCGAAAATTCAAAAACTAACAATTCCCAACATATCAGGCCTAGGGAAGTTGAATAACATTATCTTCGCCCAAAAATGTGATGGTCCTAAAGTTTATACAAAGTTGATGTTTGATCGATTTTTTGCACACCGTATCGAAAATTCAAAATATTGACCATTCCCAACTTATTAGGCCTAGGTAAGTTGAATAACATTGGTTTTGCCAAAAAATGTGACGGTCATAAAATTTGCGTAAAGTCGATGTTTATTGATATTTCGCGTTGCATATCAAAAATTTAAAATATTGACCATTCCTAACTTATTAGGCCTAAGAAGTTGTATAATCTTGGTTTCATAAAAAAACATGACGGTTGTAATGGTTTCGCCAAAAAATATGACTGTCATCAAGTTTGTCTAAAGATGATGTTTGATCAATCTTTTTCGCACCATCTCGAAAATTCAAAATACTAACCATTCCCAACATATCTGGCCTGGGAAAGTTGAATAACATTGTCTTCACTAAAATATGTGGTGGTCATAAGGTTTGTACAAAGTCGATGCTTGATCGGTTTTTTGCACATCGTATTCAATATTCAAAATATTAGCCATTCCCAACTTATTAGACCTAGGTAAGTTGAATAACATTGGTTTTGCCGAAAAACATGACAGTCATAATGTTTTCGCAAAGTTGATATTTGATCGATTTTTTTCACATGATTTGAAAATTTTAAAATGTTGACCATATCCAACTTTTTAGGCCTAGGTAAGTTATATAATCTTGGTTTCGCCAAAAAAACCTGATGGTCATAAAGTTTGCGCAAAGTGGATGTTTGATCATTTTTTTTTGCACTGCCTTGAAATTTCAAAATACTAACTATTCCCAACTTATTTGGCCTAGGGAAGTAAAATAACATTGTCTTCGCCAAAACACATGACGATCATAAAGTTTGCGCAAAATCGATGTTTGATCGATTTTTTGTGCGCCATCTCAAAAATTTAAATTATTAATCATTCCCAACTTATTAGGCCTACGAAAGTTATATAACCATGGTTCCACCCAAAAATGTGACAATAATAAAGTTTGCACAAAGTCGATGTTTGATCGATTTTTTGCGCACGCTCTCGAAAATTCAAAATATTGTTCATTCTCAACTTATTAGGTCTAGGGAAGTTGTATAACTTTGGTTTTGCTAACAAAACATGATCGTCATAAAGTTCGCTCAAAGTTGATGTTTGATTAGTTTTTATCGCACAGTCTTAAAAATTTAAAATATTGACCATTTCCAACTTATTAGGCCAAGGGTAGTTGTATAACCTTGGTTTCACCAAAAAATGTGACGGTCATAAAGTTTGCACAAAGTCGATGTTTGATCAATATTTTTTGCACCGTCTCAAAAATTCAAAATACTAACAATTCCCAACATATCAGGCCTAGGGAAGTTGAATAACATTGTCTTCGCCAAAAAATGTGATGGTCATAAAGTTTATACAAAGTTGATGTTTAATCGATTTTTTGCACACCGTATCGAAAATTCAAAATATTGACCATTCCCAACTTATTAGGCGTAGGTAAGTTGAATAACATTGGTTTCGCCAAAAAACGTGACGGTCATAAAATTTTCGTAAAGTCGATGTTTGATTGATATTTTGCATAGCATATTGAAAATTCAAAATATTAACCATTCCTAACTTATTAGGCCTAAGAAGTTGTATAACCATGGTTTCGTCAAAAAAAGTGACGGTTGTAATGGTTTCGCCAAAAAATATGACTGTCATCAAGTTTGTCTAAAGTTGATGATTGATCAATATTTTTCGCACCGTCTCAAAAATTCAAAATACTAACCATTCCCAACATATCTGGCCTGGGGATTTTGAATAACATTGTCTTCGCCAAAAAATGTGGTGGTCATAAAGTTTGTACAAAGCCGATGCTTGACCGGTTTTTTGCACATCGTTTTGAAAATTTAAAATATTGACCATTCCCAACTTATTAGACCTAGGTAAGTTGAATAACATTGGTTTCGCCGAAAAACGTGATAATCATAAAGTTTGCGCAAAGTTGATATTTGATCGATTTTTTTCACATGATTTGAAAAATTCAAAATATTGACCATTTCCAACTTATTAGGCCTCGGGAATTTATATAATCTTGGTTTCACCAAAAAACCTGATGGTCATAAAGTTTCCGCGAAGTGGATATTTGATCGATTTTTTTTGCACTGCCTTGAAATTTCAAAATACTAACTATTACCAACTTATTTGGCCTAGGGAAGTTTAATAACATTGTCTTCTCCTAAACACGTGACGGTCATAAAGTTTGCAGAAAATCGATGTTTGATCTATTCTTTGTGCACCACCTCAAAAATTTAAATTATTAATATATTTGTGCACCAACTTAATATTAATCATTCCCAACTTATTATGCCTATTGAAGTTGTATAACCATGGTTCCACCCAAAAATGTGATAATACTAAAGTTTGCACAAAGTCGATGTTTGCTCGGTTTTTTGCGTACGCTCTCGAAAATTTAAAATATTGACCATTCCCAACTTTTTAAGTCTAGGGAAGTTGTATAACTTTGGTTTTGCTAACAAAACATGATTGTCAAAAAGTTTGCTCAAAGTTGATATTTGATTAGTTTTTTTCACATAATCTCAAAAATTTAAAATATTGACCATTCCCAATTTATTAGACTAAGGGAAGTTGTATAACCTTGGTTTCACCAAAAAATGTGACGGTCTTAAAGTTTGCACAAAGTCGATGTTTGATCAATTTTTTTCGTACCATCTCGGAAATTCAAAATACTAACAATTCCCAACATATCAGGCCTAGGGAAGTTGAATAACATTGTCTTTGCCAAAAAATGTGATGGTCATAAAGTTTATACAAAGTTGATGTTTGATCGATTTTTTGCACACCGTATCGAAAATTCAAAATATTGACCATTCCCAACTTATTAGGCGTAGGTAAGTTGAATACATTGGTTTTGCAAAAAAATGTGTCGGTCATAAAATTTACGTAATGTCGATGTTTGATTGATATTTTGCGTAGCATATCGAAAATTCAAAATATTGACCATTCCTAACTTATTTGGCTAAGAAGTTGTATAACCGTGGTTGCGTCAAAAAAACATGATGGTTGTAATGGTTTCGCCAAAAAATATGACTGTCATCAAGTTTGTCTAAAGTTGATGTTTGATCAATTTTTTTCGCACAGTCTCAAAAATTCAAAATACTAACCATTCCTAATATATCTGGCATGGGGAAATTGAATAACATTGTCTTCGCCAAAAAATGTGTTAGTCATAAAGTTTATACAAAGTCGATGCTTGATCAGTTTTTTCACATCGTATTGAAATTTAAAATATTGACCATTCCCAACTTATTAGACATAGGTAAGTTGAATAACACTGGTTTCGCCGAAAAACGTAACAGTCATAAAGTTTACGCAAAGTTGATATTTGATCGATTTTTTTCACATGATTTGAAAAATTCAAAATATTGACCATTTCCAACTTATTAGGCCTAGGGAAGTTATATAATCTTGGTTTCGTCAAAAAACCTGATGGTCATAAAGTTTGCGCAATGTGGATGTTTGATCGATTTTTTTTGCACTCCTTGAAATTTCAAAATACTAACTATTCCTAACATATTTGGCCTAGGGAAGTTGAATAACATTGTCTTCGCCAAAACACGTGATGGTCATAAAGTTTACGCAAAATTGATGTTTGATCGGTTTTTTGTGCACCATCTCAAAAATTTAAATTATTAATCATTCCCAACTTATTAGGCCAACGGAAGTTGTATAACCATGGTTCCACCCAAAAATGTGACAATAATAAAGTTTGCACAAAGTCGATGTTTGATCGGTTTTTTGCGCACGCTCTCGAAAATTCAAAATATTGACCATTCCCAACTTATGAGGTCTAGGGAAGTTGTATAACTATGTTTTCGCTAACAAAACATTATCATCATAAAATTTGCTTAAAGTTGATGTTTGATTAGTTTTTTTCGCATAGTCTCAGAATTTTAAAATATTGACCATTCCCAACTTATTAGGCCAAGGGAAGTTGTATAACCTTTGAATCACCAAAAAATGTAATGGTCATAAAGTTTGCACAAAGTCGATGTTTGATCAATTTTTTTTGCACCGTCTCGAAAATTCAAAATACTAACAATTCCCAACATATCAGGCCTAGGGAAGTTGAATAACATTGTCTTCGCCAAAAAATGTGATGGTCATAAAGTTTATACAAAGTTGATGTTTGATCGATTTTTTGCAGAAAATTCAAAATATTGACCATTCCCAACTTATTAGGCCTAGGTAAGTTGAATAACATTGGTTTCGCCAAAAAACGTGACGGCCATAAAATTTGCGTAAAGTCGATGTTTGATTGATATTTTCCGTAGCATATCGAAAATTCAAAATATTGACCATTCCTAACTTATTAGGCCAAAGAAGTTGTATAAACTTGGTTTCATAAAAAAACGTGATGGTTGTAATGGTTTCGCCAAAAAATATGACTGTCATCAAGTTTGTCTAAAGTTGATGTTTGATCAATTTTTTTCGCACCGTCTCGAAAATTCAAAATACTAACCATTCTCAACATATCTGGCCTAGGGAAGTTGAATAACATTATCTTCACCAAAAAATGTGGTGGCCATAAAGTTTGTACAAAGTCGATGTTTGATCCGTTTTTTGCACATCGTATTGAAAATTCAAAATATTGACCATTCCCAACTTATTAGACCTAGGTAAGTTGAATAACATTGGTTTTGCCAAAAAACGTGATAGTCATAAAGTTTGCGCGAAGTTGATATTTGATTGATTTTTTTCACATGATTTGAAAATTTTAAAATATTGATCATTTCCAACTTATTAGGCCTAGGGAAGTTACATAATCTTGGTTTGGCTAGAAAACCTGATGGTCATAAAGTTTGCGCAAAGTGGATATTTGATCGAGTTTTTTTGCACTACTTTGAAATTTCAAAATAGTAACTATTCCCAACTTATTTAGCCTAGGAAAGTTGAATAACATTGTCTTCACCAAAAAACGTGACGGTCATAAAGTTTGCGCAAAATCGATGTCTGATCGGTTTTTTGTGAACCATTTCAAAAATTTAAATTATTAATCATTCTCAACTTATTAGGCCTACGGAAGTTGTATAACCATGGTTCCACTCAAAAATATGACAATAATAAAGTTTGCACAAAGTCGAGGTTTGATCGGTTTTTTGCACACGCTCTCGAAAATTCAAAATATTAACCATTCTGAACTTATGAGGTCTAGGGAAGTTGTATAACTTTGGTTTCCCTAACAAAACATGATCATCATAAAGTTTGCTCAAAGTTAATGTTTGATTAGTTTTTTTTTCGCAAAGTCTCAAAAATTTAAAATATTGACCATTCCCAACTTATTAGGCCAAGCGAAGTCGTATAACCGTGGTTTCACCAAAAAATGTGACGGTCATAAAGTTTGCACAAAATCGATGTTTGATCAATTTTTATCGCACCGTCTCGAAAATTCAAAATACTAACAATTCCCATTATATCAGGCCTAGGGAAGTTGAATGAAATTGTCTTCACCAAAAAATGTGATGGTCATAAAGTTTATACAAAGTTGATGTTTGATCGATTTTTTGCATGCCAAATGGAAAATTCAAAATATTGACCATTCCCAATTTATTAGGCCTAGGTAAGTTGATTAACATTAGTTTCGCCCAAAAACGTGACGGTCATAAAATTTACGTAAAGTCGATGTTTGATTGATATTTTGTGCAGCATATCGAAAATTCAAAATATTGACAATTCCTAACTTATTAGGCCTAAGAAGTTGTATAACCTTGGTTTCGTAAAAAAACATGACGGTTGTAATGGTTTCACCAAAAAATATGACTGTCATCAAGTTTGTCTAAAGTTGATGTTTGATCAATTTTTTTCGCACCGTCTCAAAAATTTAAAATACTAACCATTCCCAACATATCTGGCCTAGGGAAGTTGAGTAACATTGTCTTCGCCAAAAAATGTGGTGGTCAGAAAGTTTGTACAAAGTCGATGTTTGATCGGTTTTTTGCACATCGTATTGAAAATTCAAAATATTGATCATTCCCAACTTATTAGACCTAGGTAATTTGAATAACATTGGTTTCGCCGAAAAACTTGACAGTCATAATATTTGCGCAAAGTGGATATTTGATCGATTTTTTTCACATGATTTGAAAAATTCAAAATATTGACCATTTCCAACTTATTAGACCTAGGGAAGTTATATAATCTTGGTTTCACCAAAAAACCTGATGGTCAAAAAGTTTGCGCAAAGTGGATGTTTGATCGATTTTTTTTGCAATGCCTTGAAATTTCAAAATACTAACTATTCCCAACTTATTTGGCCTAGGGAAGTTGAATAACATTGCCTTCGCCAAAACACGTGATGGTCATAATGTTTGCACAAAATCGATGTTTGATCGGTCTTTTGTGCACCATCTCAAAAATTTAAATTATTAATCATTCCCAACTTATTAGGCCTACGGAAGTTGTATAACCATGGTTCCACCCAAAAATGTGACAATAATAAATTTTGCACAAAGTCGATGTTTGATCTGTTTTTTGCGCACGCTTTCGAAAATTCAAAATATTGATCATTCCCAACTTATGAGCTCTAGGGAAGTTGTATAACTTTGGTTTCGCTAACATAATATGATCGTCATAAAGTTTGCTCAAAGTTGATGTTTGATTAGTTTTTTTCGAATAGTCTCAAAATTTTAAAATATTGATAATTCCCAACTTATTAGGCCAAGGGAAGTTGTATAACTTTGGTTGCACCAAAAAATGTGATGGTCATAAAGTTTGCACAAAGTCGATGTTTGTTCAATTTTTTTCGCACCGTCTCGAAAATTCAAAATACTAACAATTCCCAACATATCATGCCTAGGGGAGTTGAATAACATTGTCGTCACCAAAAAATGTGATGGTTATAAAGTCTATACAAAGTTGATGTTTGATCGATTTTTTGCACACCGTATCGAAAATTCAAAATATTGACCATTCCCAACTTATTAGGCCTAGGTAAGTTGAATACATTGGTTTTGCCAAAAAACGTATCGGTCATAAAATTTACGTAATGTTGATGTTTGATTGATATTTTGCATAGCATATCGACAATTCAAAATATTGACCTTTCCTAACTTATTTGGCTAAGAAGTTGTATAACCGTGGTTTCGTCAAAAAAACGTGACAGTTGTAATGGTTTCGCTAAAAAATATGACTATCATCAAGTTTGTCTAAAGTTGATGTTTGATCAATTTTTTTCGCACCGTCTCGAAAATTCAAAATACTAACCATTACCAACATATCTGGCCTGCGGAAGTTGAATAACATTGTCTTCGCCAAAAAATGTGGTGGCCATAAAGTTTGTACAAAGTCGATGTTTGATCGGTTTTTTGCACATCATATTGAAAATTCAAAATATTGACCATTCCCAATTTATTTGATGTAGGTAAGTTGAATAACATTGGTTTTGCCGAAAAACGTGACAGTCATAAAGTTTACGCAAAGTTGATATTTGATCGTTTTTTTTCACATAATTTGAAAATTTTAAAATATTGACCATTTTCCACTTATTAGGCCTAGGGAAGAAGCTATATAATCTTGGTTTCACCAAAAAACCTGATGGTCATAAAGTTTGCGCAAAGTGGATGTTTGATCGATTTTTTTTGCAATGCCTTGAAATTTCAAAATACTAACTATTCCCAACTAATTTGGCCTAGGAAAGTTGAATAACATTGTCTTCGCCAAAACACGTGACGTCATAATGTTTGCACAAAATCGATGTTTGATCAGTTTTTTATGCACCATCTCAAAAATTTAAATTATTAATCATTCCCAACTTATTAGGCCTATGGAGGTTGTATATCCATGGTTCCACCCAAAAATGTGACAATAATAAAGTTTGCACAATGTCGATGTTTGATCGATTTTTTGCGCACGCTCTTGAAAATTCAAAATATTGATCATTCCCAAAATATGAGGTCTAGGGAAGTTGTATAACTTTGGTTTTGCTAACAAAACATGATCGTCATAAAGTTTGCTCAAAGTTGATGTTTGATTACTTTTTTTCGTACAGTCTCAAAAATTTAAAATATTGACCATTCCCAACTTATTAGGCCAAGGTAAGTTGTATAACCTTGGTTTCACCAAAAAATGTGACGGCCATAAAGTTTGCACAAAGTCGATGTTTGATCAATTTTTTTCGAACCGTCTCAAAAATTCAAAATACTAACAATTCCCAACATAACAGGCCTAGGGAAGTTGAATAACATTGTCTTTGCCAAAAAATATGATGGTCATAAAGTTTATACAAAGTTGATGTTTGATCGATTTTTTGCACACCGTATCAAAAATTCAAAATATTGACTATTCCCAACTTATTAGGCCTAGATAAGTTGAATAACATTGGTTTCGCTAAAAAAATGTGACGGTCATAAAATTTGCGTAAAGTCGATGTTTGATTGATATTTTGTGCAGCATATCAAAAATTCAAAATATTGACCATTCCTAACTTATTAAGCCTAAGAAGTTGTATAACCTTGGTTTCATAAAAAAACGTGATGGTTGTAATGGTTTCGCCAAAAAATATGACTATCATCAAGTTTGTCTAAAGTTGATGTTTGATCAATTTTTTTGCACCGTCTCGAAAATTCAAAATACTAACCATTCCCAACATATCTGGCCTGGGGAAGTTGAATAACATTGTCTTCGCCAAAAAATGTGGTGGTCATAAAGTTTGTACAAAGTCGATGCTTGATCGGTTTTTTGCACATCGTATTGAAAATTCAAAATATTGACCATTCCCAACTTATTAGACCTAGGTAAGTTGAATAACATTGGTTTCGCCGAAAAACGTGACAGTCATAAAGTTTGCACAAAGTTGATATTTGATCGATTTTTTTCACATGATTTGAAAAATTCAAAATATTGACCATTTCCAACTTATTAATCCTAGGGAAGTTATATAATCTTGGTTTCGCTAAAAAACCTGATGGTCATAAAGTTTGCGCAATGTGGATGATTGATCGATTTTTTTTGCACTGCCTTGAAATTTCAAAATACTAACTATTCCCAACTTATTTGGCCTTGGAAAGTTGAATAACATTGTCTTCGCCAAAACACATGACGGTCATATTGTTTGCGCAAAATCGATGTTTGATCGGTTTTTTGTGCACCTTCTCAAAAATTTAAATTATTAATCATTCCCAACTTATTAGGCCTACGGATGTTGTATAACCATGGTTCCACCAAAAAATGTGACAATAATAAAGTTTGCACAAAGTCGATGTTTGATCGGTTTTTTGCGCACGCTCTCGAAAATTGAAAATATTGACCATTCACAACTTATGAGGTCTAGGGAAGTTGTATAACTTTGGTTTTGCTAACAAAACATGATCGTCATAAAGTTTGCTCAAAGTTGATGTTTGATTAGTTTTTTTCGTACAGTCTCAAAAATTTAAAATATTGACCATTCCCAACTTATTAGACCAAGGTAAGTTGTATAACCTTGGTTTCACCAAAAAATGTGATGGCCATAAAGTTTACACAAAGTCGATGTTTGATCAATTTTTTTCGCACCGTCTCGAAAATTCAAAATACTAACAATTCCCAACATAACAGGCCTAGGGAAGTTGAATAACATTGTCTTCGCCAAAAAATGTGATGGTCATAAAATTTATACAAAGTTGATGTTTGATCGATTTTTTGCACACCGTATCGAAAATTCAAAATATTGACCATTCCCAACTTATTAGGCCTGGGTAAGTTGAATAACATTGGTTTCGCTAAAAACGTGACGGTCATAAAATTTACGTAAAGTCGATGTTTGATTGATATTTTGCGCAGCATATCAAAAATTCAAAATATTGACCATTCTTCACTTATTAGGCCTAAGAAGTTGTATAACCTTGGTTTCGTAAAAAAAACGTGATGGTTGTAATGGTTTCGCCAAAAAATATGACTATCATCAAGTTTGTCAAAATTTGATGTTTGATCAATTTTTATTGTACCGTCTCGAAAATTCAAAATACTAACCATTCCCAACATATCTGGCCTGGGGAAGTTAAATAACATTTGTCTTCGCCAAAAAATGTGGTGGTCATAAAGTTTGTACAAAGTCGATGCTTATTCCGTTTTTTGCACATCGTATTGAAAATTCAAAATATTGACCATTCCCAACTTATTAGACCTAGGTAAGTTGAATAACATTGGTTTCGCAGAAAAACCTAACAGTCATAAAGTTTGCGCAAAGTTGATATTTGATCGATTTTTTTCACATGATTTGAAAAATTCAAAATATTGATCATTTCCAACTTATTAGGCCTAGGGAAGTTATATAATCTTGGTTTCACCAAAAAACGTGATGGTCATAAAGTTTAGGTAATTTGGATGATTGATCGATTTTTTTTGCACTGCCTTGAAATTTTAAAATACTAACTATTCCCAACTTATTTGAATAACATTGTCTTCGCCAAAACACTTTACGGTCATAAAGTTTGCGCAAAATCGATGTTTAATCGGTTTTTTGTGCACCATCTCAAAAATTTAAATTATTAATCATTCACAACTTATTAGGCCTACGGAAGTTGTATAACCATGGTTCCACCCAAAAATGTGATAATAATAAATTTGCACAAAGTCGATGTTTGATCGGTTTTTTGCCCACGCTCTCAAAAATTCAAAATATTGACCATTCCCAACTTATGAGGACTAGGGAAATTGTATAACTTTGGTTTCGCTAACCAAACATGGTCGTCATAAAGTTTGCTCAAAGTTGTTGTTTGATTAGTTTTTTTCGCATAGTCTCAAAAATTTAAAATATTGACCATTCTCAACTTATTAGGCCAAGGGAAGTTGTATAACCTTAGTTGCACCAAAAAATGTGATGGTCATAAAGTTTGCACAAAGTCGATGTTTATTCAATTATTTTCGCACCGTCTCGAAATTTCAAAATACTAACAATTCCCAACATATCTGGCCTAGGGAAGTCGAATAACATTGTCTTCGCCAAAAAATGTGGTGGCCATAAAGTTTGTACAAAGTCGATGTTTGATCGGTTTTTTGCACATCGTATTGAAAATTCAAAATATTGACCATTCCCAATTTATTAGACCTCGATAAGTTGAATAATATTGGTTTCGCCGAAAAACATGACAGTCATAAAGTTTACGCAAAGTTGATATTTGATCGATTTTTTTCACATGATTTGAAAAATTCAAAATATTGACCATTTCTAACTTATTAGGCCTAGGGAAGTTATATAATCTTGGTTTCACCAAAAAACCTGATGGTCATAAAGTTTACGCAAAGTGGATGTTTGATCGATTTTTTTTGCAATGCCTTGAAATTTCAAAATACTAACTATTCCCAACTTATTTGGCCTAGGAAAGTTGAATAACATTGTCTTCGCAAAAACACATGAAGGTCATATTGTTTCGCAAAATCGATGTTTGATCAGTTTAAATTATTAATCATTCCCAACTTATTAGGCATACGGAAGTTGTATAACCATGGTTCCACCCAAAAATGTGACAATAATAAAGTTTGCAGAAAGTCGATGTTTGATCGGTTTTTTGCGCATGCTCTTGAAAATTCAAAATATTAACCATTCCCAACTTAATAAATCCCAACTTATTTGGCCTACGGAAGTTGTATAACCATGGTTCCACCCATAAATATGATAATAATAAAGTTTGCACAAAATAGATGTTTGATCTATTTTTTGTGCACCATTCCCAACTTATGAGGTCTAGGGAAGTTGTATAACTTTGGTTTCCCCAACAAAACATGATCGTCACAAAGTTTGCTCAAAGTTAATGTTTGATTAGTTTTTTTTCGCAAAGTCTCAAAAATTTAAAATATTGACCATTCCCAACTTATTAGGCCAAGGGAAGTCGTATAACCGTGGTTTCACCAAAAAATGTGACGGTCATAAAGTTTGCACAAAATCGATGTTTGATCAATTTTTATCGCACCGTCTCGAAAATTCAAAATACTAACAATTCCCATTATATCAGGCCTAGGGAAGTTGAATGAAATTGTCTTCACCAAAAAATGTGATGGTCATAAAGTTTATACAAAGTTGATGTTTGATCGATTTTTTGCACGCCATATGGAAAATTCAAAATATTGACCATTCCCAACTTATTAGGCCTTGGTAAGTTGA
>JAIWVJ010000109.1:0-23845 GCA_024322285.1 Musa beccarii
GGATGGAAAATGAATCAAAAGTGAAATCTTAGTAAAAGCGTGAGAATTAATAGTGTAAGGCTAAGTGAAATAAGATATACAAAGGCAATCAATCCTGTAAACCATAAAAATGAAGTGATTTTGGAATAGTTGTTGTTTGTTTGCCCTTCCCGACTAAGATCCTGTGGAAATGGTTAGTTTCATTCCATCTGTGTTGGATTCCTTCTTTGTGTTGAAGGCCAAAAAAGTTGTAGCAAGCAAGCAAGGGCAAGGTCAGACTAGACTCTTTTTCTATTTCCTGCTCCTAACAAGGGGCATAGCGAGAAGACTGGAATAAAGCACTAATATAGTTCTTTCGATTCCCACCGATTCTTTGGAAAGTAAGAGCTTTGAAACTCCTATTTCCTAGGACTGAAAGCAGAGGAAGGAGCATTCGCTGGAGACTTTGAGCGTGCCTTGGAGCCGTCTAACTCTCGGGGGTGCCTATGAAGCCTAGGGAGGCGGAAGCTTGAGCCTTCTAGGACGAAGCCGAGCCACTAGTTGAGTAGCGAAGGAGGCCTACTATACGTATACTTGATTAGTAACCGGTGAAATACCAACCACAAATCAATTCCGTTCGCTATTGAAGCTATCAGTGTGATTGATCAGACAAGTACCCTTTGGTTTCGGTAATCTTTTTTGATATGAATCAGATCAAGCTAGTCAAGACTCAATCAACATTCTATGATTGCAAGAAGATTCTAAAATGGCCAACGTGATCATAAAGAGAGAAGGACAAATTTGAAGACCTCAACTTGAAGAATAAAAGTCCATTCAGCTATGTTTACCAAAATTCATGAATTAGGAATATAAATGTTATTTAATGCATTCATTCTCTTTGTACTATCCTCATACTATATAAATGAGGTTGACTCTCAGTGTAAGACAAACAATTTTGGGAAGTATAACAATTCTTCAACACCGGTGAGTGTTTTGTTTTTAAGTTATTGCATGAACTTTAGAACTTATCAGGCTTTTCTGCTTGTGGCGTTCAACCCAAGTCTTTGCTTTTCCTTTGACTTATCAGACTTGTTAGTTTGTGGCGTCTTAAGGGAATTCAAAGTGCTATTCTAGTTATTTCATCAATTTTCTATTGATAAGTAATTAGAATAGTTTCCCTTACTTCATTCTTGAACGATCCGCCTTGTTTCAATTCGTTGGAGGGTGTCAATTTGCATTCCATATGTATCATAGCTCTTTAGCTATCGGGGTGTATGGTTGCTAAATTGATGATTTCCATCATTTGGTATCAGAGCACGGCTCAAGTTTGAGGTTTGCTTATCCATTTATTTGTTATCTTTTAACTTTTCCCTGTTCTCTTATCACGATATCCATAATTGTTATTCTTCCTTTCTTCTTATTCTTTGTGTTTCTTGTGCTATCACTGTTTGTTTTTCATTTTTTTCCCCTCACTTTATTGTCAAAAAAAGAAAGAGAAAATCAAAAGTAAAAAAAAGAGAGGAAATCAAAGATCAAAGAAAAAAAAAATAGAGAGAGAGGAGAAGATCAAAGGTAAAAAAAAAGGAAAGAAAGAAAGAGATCGAAATTTAAAAAAAAATTGTGAATTCAGGGACTTCGTGCAAATTGCAGAATTCTTTCTTCATTATTTTGAATTCTTGTTTCAGGTTTGGATTTTTTTTTCATTCCAAAAATACTTGAATTCAAATCTTTGCTTATGATTGAAGTGCATCATACACTCCTTTAAATTGGCTTACATTATATTTGCTTTTATGTCCAATTTCAATACCCTTGAATTGCCACAATCTGAATTGTTTGTTTAAGTTTTTTTTAGTTAATCTAAGAACTCAAAGAACAAAACAAGAGAGATAAAAGGCAAGAGTGGTGAGATCAATATCGAGAGAGATAAAAGGCAAGAGTGGTGAGATCAATATCGAGAAAAGCCAAACATTGTATGAAAACACGAGTGGAGTGAATCAAATCTTGAGTAAAACACGTGAGAGAGTGTTGGTGAGGCTATTCTAACTTTGTCTTTCAGGTTTGCAAACATGTCTAAAGATAAAGAAGCGAGTTCTTCATCAAATGATATTTTGCTTCAAGCAATGCAATAACAATTTGAACGAATGTTCAAAATGATAGGAGATGTAAGAGATCATCTAGAAAGGCATGATGATGCAATTAATAGATTGCAAGGTGAACCACGGCGCAGGAGACAACCAGCCTTCGTCCAAGATGAATATGATGGTAGAGATGACATCGACGATGACCAAGTCACTCTAATTGGTCAAGATGTTAATTCTAGGAGACAAACTAGGAGAGAACGTTTTGATAGTGTGGATAGAAACATAGGCAGCATCAAAATGAAAATTCCTTCTTTTCAAGGAAAGAATAATCCAGATACTTATTTGGAGTGGGAACGAAAAGTGGAGCTGATATTTGAATGTCACAACTACTCTGAAGAGAAAAAATGTTATTGTTGATCTTTTGCAGGAAAATGAGGACATCTTTCCCGAAGAAGTTCCCAATGGTTTGCCACCAATTAGAGGAATTGAGCATCAAATTGATTACATTCCAAGTGCAAGCATACCAAATAGGCCAGCATATAGATGTAACCCCGAAGAGACCAAGGAAATCTTAAAGCTAAGTCGTAGGCATGCAAAATGGGTGGAGTTTATTGAATCTTTTCCATACATCATCAAGTACAAACAAGGTGATGGAGGCTATGATTCGAGGACGAATCCTTTTCAGGAAAGGGGGAATGATATGAACCAGATCAAGCTAGTCAAGACTCAATCAACATTCTATGATTGCAAGAAGATTCTAAAATGGCCAACGTGATCATAAAGAGAGAAGGACAAATTTGAAGACCTCAACTTGAAGAATAAAAGTCCATTCAGCTATGTTTACCAAAATTCATGAATTAGGAATATAAATATTATTTAATGCATTCATTCTCTTTGTACTATCCTCATACTATATAAATGAGGTTGACTCTTAGTGTAAGACAGACAATTTTGGAAAGTATAACAATTCTTCAACACCGGTGAGTGTTTTGTTTTTAAGTTCTTGCATGAACTTTAGAACTTATCAGGCTTTTCTGCTTGTGGCGTTCAACCCAAATCTTTGCTTTTCCTTTGACTTATCAGACTTATTAGTTTGTGGCGTCTTAAGGGAATTCAAAGTGCTATTCTAGTTATTTCATCAATTTTCTATTGATAAGTAATTAGAATAGTTTCCCTTACTTCATTCTTGAACGATCCGCCTTGTTTCAATTCGTTGGAGGGTGTCAATTTGCATTCCATATGTATCATAGCTCTTTAGCTATATGGGGTGTATGGTTGCTAAATTGATGATTTCCATCATTTGGTATCGAGCACGGCTCAAGTTTGAGGTTTGCTTATCCATTTATTTGTTATCTTTTAACTTTTCCTGTTCTCTTATCACGATATCCATAATTGTTATTCTTCCTTTCTTCTTATTGCTGTGTTTCTTGTGCTATCACTGTTTGTTTTTCATTTTTTTCCCCTCACTTTATTGTCAAAAAAGAAAGAGAAAATCAAAAGTAAAAAAAAGAGAGGAAATCAAAGATCAAAGAAAAAAATAGAGAGAGGAGAAGATCAAAGGTAAAAAAAAAGGAAAGAAAGAAAGAGATCGAAATTTTAAAAAAAAATTGTGAATTCAGGGACTTCGTGCAAATTGCAGAATTCTTTCTTCATTATTTTGAATTCTTGTTTCAGGTTTGGATTTTTTTTTCATTCCAAAAATACTTGAATTCAAATCTTTGCTTATGATTGAAGTGCATCATACACTCCTTTAAATTGGCTTACATTATATTTGCTTTTATGTCCAATTTCAATACCCTTGAATTGCCACAATCTGAATTGTTTGTTTAAGTTTTTTTTAGTTAATCTAAGAACTCAAAGAACAAAACAAGAGAGATAAAAGGCAAGAGTGGTGAGATCAATATCGAGAGAGATAAAAGGCAAGAGTGGTGAGATCAATATCGAGAGAGATAAAAGGCAAGAGTGGTGAGATCAATATCGAGAAAAGCCAAACATTGTATGAAAACACGAGTGGAGTGAATCAAATCTTGAGTAAAACACGTGAGAGAGTGTTGGTGAGGCTATTCTAACTTTGTCTTTCAGGTTTGCAAACATGTCTAAAGATAAAAAGCGAGTTCTTCATCAAATGATATTTTGCTTCAAGCAATGCAATAACAATTTGACGAATGTTCAAAATGATAGGAGATGTAAGAGATCATCTAGAAAGGCATGATGATGCAATTAATAGATTGCAAGGTGAACCACGGCGCAGAGACAACCACCTTCGTCCAAGATGAATATGATGGTAGAGATGACATCGACGATGACCAAGTCACTCTAATTGGTCAAGATGTTAATTCTAGGAGACAAACTAGGAGAGAACGTTTTGATAGTGTGGATAGAAACATAGGCGAGCATCAAAATGAAAATTCCTTCTTTTCAAGGAAAGAATAATCCAGATACTTATTTGGGAGTGGGAGCGAAAAGTGGAGTGATATTTGAATGTCACAACTACTCAAGAGAAAAAATGTTATTGTTGATCTTTTGCAGGAAAATGAGGACATCTTTCCGAAGAAGTTCCCAATGGTTTGCCACCAATTAGAGGAATTGAGCATCAAATTGATTACATTCCAAGTGCAAGCATACCAAATAGGCCAAAGCATATAGATGTAACCCCGAAGAGACCAAGGAAATCTTAAAGCTAAGTCGTAGGCATGCAAAATGGGTGGAGTTTATTGAATCTTTTCCATACATCATCAAGTACAAACAAGGTGATGGAGGCTATGATTCGAGGAAGAATCCTTTTCAGGAAAGGGGGAATGATATGAACAGATCAAGCTAGTCAAGACTCAATCAACATTCTATGATTGCAAGAAGATTCTAAAATGGCCAACGTGATCATAAAGAGAGAAGGACAAATTTGAAGACCTCAACTTGAAGAATAAAAGTCCATTCAGCTATGTTTACCAAAATTCATGAATTAGGAATATAAATATTATTTAATGCATTCATTCTCTTTGTACTATCCTCATACTATATAAATGAGGTTGACTCTAGTGTAAGATGCAGACAATTTTGGGAAGTATAACAATTCTTCAACACCGGTGAGTGTTTTGTTTTAAGTTCTTGCATGAACTTTAGAACTTATCGAGGCTTTTACGCTTGTGGCGTTCAACCCAAATCTTTGCTTTTCCTTTGACTTATCAGACTTGTTAGTTTGTGGCGTCTTAAGGGAATTCAAAGTGCTATTCTAGTTATTTCATCAATTTTCTATTGATAAGTAATTAGAATAGTTTCCCTTACTTCATTCTTGAACGATCCGCCTTGTTTCAATTCGTTGGAGGTGTCAATTTGCATTCCATATGTATCATAGCTCTTTAGCTATCGGGGTGTATGGTTGCTAAATTGATGATTTCCATCATTTGGTATCGAGCACGGCTCAAGTTTGAGGTTTGCTTATCCATTTATTTGTTATCTTTTAACTTTTCCTGTTCTCTTATCACGATATCCATAATTGTTATTCTTCCTTTCTTCTTATTCTTTGTGTTTCTTGTGCTATCACTTTGTTTGTTTTTCATTTTTTCCCTCACTTTATTGTCAAAAAAGAAAGAGAAAATCAAAAGTAAAAAAAGAGAGGAAATCAAAGATCAAAGAAAAAAATAGAGAGAGGAGAAGATCAAAGGTAAAAAAAAAAAGGAAAGAAAGAAAGAGATCGAAATTTTAAAAAAATTGTGAATTCAGGGACTTCGTGCAAAGTGCAGAATTCTTTCTTCATTATTTTGAATTCTTGTTTCAGTTTGGATTTTTTTCATTCCAAAAATACTTGAATTCAAATCTTTGCTTATGATTGAAGTGCATCATACACTCCTTTAAATTGGCTTACATTATATTTGCTTTTATGTCCAATTTCAATACCCTTGAATTGCCACAATCTGAATTGTTTGTTTAAGTTTTTTTAGTTAATCTAAGAACTCAAAGAACAAAACAAAGAGATAAAAGGCAAGAGTGGTGAGATCAATATCGAGAGAGATAAAAGGCAAGAGTGGTGAGATCAATATCGAGAAAAGCCAAACATTGTATGAAAACACGAGTGGAGTGAATCAAATCTTGAGTAAAACACGTGAGAGAGTGTTGGTGAGGCTATTCTAACTTTGTCTTTCGGTTTGCAAACATGTCTAAAGATAAAGAAGCGAGTTCTTCATCAAATGATATTTTGCTTCAAGCAATGCAATAACAATTTGAGCGAATGTTCAAAATGATAGGAGATGTAAGAGATCATCTAGAAAGGCATGATGATGCAATTAATAGATTGCAAGGTGAACCACGGCGAGAGACAACCCCGTCCAAGATGAATATGATGGTAGAGATGACATCGACGATGACCAAGTCACTCTAATTGGTCAAGATGTTAATTCTAGGAGACAAACTAGGAGAGAACGTTTTGATAGTGTGGATAGAAACATAGGCGACATCAAAATGAAAATTCCTTCTTTTCAAGGAAAGAATAATCCAGATACTTATTTGGAGTGGGAACGAAAAGTGGAGCTGATATTTGAATGTCACAACTACTCTGAAGAGAAAAAATGTTATTGTTGATCTTTTGCAGGAAAATGAGGACATCTTTCCGAAGAAGTTCCCAATGGTTTGCCACCAATTAGAGGAATTGAGCATCAAATTGATTACATTCCAAGTGCAAGCATACCAAATAGGCAAGCATATAGATGTAACCTCGAAGAGACCAAGGAAATCTTAAAGCTAAGTCGAGGCATGCAAAATGGGTGGAGTTTATTGAATCTTTTCCATACATCATCAAGTACAAACAAGGTGATGGAGGCTATGATTCGAGGAAGAATCCTTTTCAGGAAAGGGGAATGATATGAACAGATCAAGCTAGTCAAGACTCAATCAACATTCTATGATTGCAAGAAGATTCTAAAATGGCCAACGTGATCATAAAGAGAGAAGGACAAATTTGAAGACCTCAACTTGAAGAATAAAAGTCCATTCAGCTATGTTTACCAAAATTCATGAATTAGGAATATAAATATTATTTAATGCATTCATTCTCTTTGTACTATCCTCATACTATATAAATGAGGTTGACTCTAGTGTAAGACAGACAATTTTGGGAAGTATAACAATTCTTCAACAGGTGAGTGTTTTGTTTTAAGTTCTTGCATGAACTTTAGAACTTATCGAGCTTTTTCGCTTGTGGCGTTCAACCCAAATCTTTGCTTTTCCTTTGACTTATCGGACTTGTTAGTTTGTGGCGTCTTAAGGGAATTCAAAGTGCTATTCTAGTTATTTCATCAATTTTCTATTGATAAGTAATTAGAATAGTTTCCTTACTTCATTCTTGAACGATCCGCCTTGTTTCAATTCGTTGGAGGGTGTCAATTTGCATTCCATATGTATCATAGCTCTTTAGCTATCGGGGTGTATGGTTGCTAAATTGATGATTTCCATCATTTGGTATCGAGCACGGCTCAAGTTTGAGGTTTGCTTATCCATTTATTTGTTATCTTTTAACTTTTCCTGTTCTCTTATCACGATATCCATAATTGTTATTCTTCCTTTCTTCTTATTCTTTGTGTTTCTTGTGCTATCTTTGTTTGTTTTTCATTTTTTCCCCTCACTTTATTGTCAAAAAAGAAAGAGAAAATCAAAAGTAAAAAAGAGAGGAAATCAAAGATCAAAGAAAAAAATAGAGAGAGAGGAGAAGATCAAAGGTAAAAAAAAGGAAAGAAAGAAAGAGATCGAAATTTTAAAAAAATTATGAATTCAGGGACTTCAGTGCAAATTGGTGAATTCTTTCTTCATTATTTTGAATTCTTGTTTCAGGTTTGGATTTTTTTTTCATTCCAAAATACTTGAATTCAAATCTTTGCTTATGATTGAAGTGCATCATACACTCCTTTAAATTGGCTTACATTATATTTGCTTTTATGTCCAATTTCAATACCCTTGAATTGCCACAATCTGAATTGTTTGTTTAAGTTTTTTTTAGTTAATCTAAGAACTCAAAGAACAAAACAAGAGAGATAAAAGGCAAGAGTGGTGAGATCAATATCGAGAGAGATAAAAGGCAAGAGTGGTGAGATCAATATCGAGAAAAGCCAAACATTGTATGAAAACACGAGTGGAGTGAATCAAATCTTGAGTAAAACACGTGAGAGAGTGTTGGTGAGGCTATTCTAACTTTGTCTTTCAGGTTTGCAAACATGTCTAAAGATAAAGAAGCGAGTTCTTCATCAAATGATATTTTGCTTCAAGCAATGCAATAACAATTTGAACGAATGTTCAAAATGATAGGAGATGTAAGAGATCATCTAGAAAGGCATGATGATGCAATTAATAGATTGCAAGGTGAACCACTGCGCTGAGACAGAGACAACCACCTTCGTCAAGATGAATATGATGGTAGAGATGACATCGACGATGACCAAGTCACTCTAATTGGTCAAGATGTTAATTCTAGGAGAGAACGTTTTGATAGTGTGGATAGAAACATAGGCAGCATCAAAATGAAAATTCCTTCTTTTCAAGGAAAGAATAATCCAGATACTTATTTGGAGTGGGAACGAAAAGTGGAGCTGATATTTGAATGTCACAACTACTCAAGAGAAAAATGTTATTGTTGATCTTTTGCAGGAAAATGAGGACATCTTTCCGAAGAAGTTCCCAATGGTTTGCCACCAATTAGAGGAATTGAGCATCAAATTGATTACATTCCAAGTGCAAGCATACCAAATAGGCCAGATATAGATGTAACCTCAAGAGACCAAGGAAATCTTAAAGCTAAGTCGTAGGCATGCAAAATGGGTGGAGTTTATTGAATCTTTTCCATACATCATCAAGTACAAACAAGGTGATGGAGGCTATGATTCGAGGAAGAATCCTTTTCAGGAAAGGGGGAATGATATGAACCAGATCAAGCTAGTCAAGACTCAATCAACATTCTATGATTGCAAGAAGATTCTAAAATGGCCAACGTGATCATAAAGAGAGAAGGACAAATTTGAAGACCTCAACTTGAAGAATAAAAGTCCATTCAGCTATGTTTACCAAAATTCATGAATTAGGAATATAAATATTATTTAATGCATTCATTCTCTTTGTACTATCCTCATACTATATAAATGAGGTTGACTCTCAGTGTAAGACAGACAATTTTGGGAAGTATAACAATTCTTCAACACCGGTGAGTGTTTTGTTTTTAAGTTCTTGCATGAACTTTAGAACTTATCAGGCTTTTCTGCTTGTGGCGTTCAACCCAAATCTTTGCTTTTCCTTTGACTTATCGACTTGTTAGTTTGTGGCGTCTTAAGGAATTCAAAGTGCTATTCTAGTTATTTCATCAATTTTCTATTGATAAGTAATTAGAATAGTTTCCTTACTTCATTCTTGAACGATCCGCCTTGTTTCAATTCGTTGGAGGGTGTCAATTTGCATTCCATATGTATCATAGCTCTTTAGCTATCGGGGTGTATGGTTGCTAAATTGATGATTTCCATCATTTGGTATCAGAGCACGGCTCAAGTTTGAGGTTTGCTTATCCATTTATTTGTTATCTTTTAACTTTTCCCTGTTCTCTTATCACGATATCCATAATTGTTATTCTTCCTTTCTTCTTATTCTTTGTGTTTCTTGTGCTATCATCTGTTTGTTTTTCATTTTTTCCCTCACTTTATTGTCAAAAAAGAAAGAGAAAATCAAAAGTAAAAAAAAGAGAGGAAATCAAAGATCAAAGAAAAAAAAATAGAGAGAGAGGAGAAGATCAAAGGTAAAAAAAAGGAAAGAAAGAAAGAGATCGAAATTTTAAAAAAATTGTGAATTCAGGGACTTCGTGCAAATTGCAGAATTCTTTCTTCATTATTTTGAATTCTTGTTTCAGTTTGGATTTTTTTCATTCCAAAAATACTTGAATTCAAATCTTTGCTTATGATTGAAGTGCATCATACACTCCTTTAAATTGGCTTACATTATATTTGCTTTTATGTCCAATTTCAATACCCTTGAATTGCCACAATCTGAATTGTTTGTTTAAGTTTTTTTTAGTTAATCTAAGAACTCAAAGAACAAAACAAGAGAGATAAAAGGCAAGAGTGGTGAGATCAATATCGAGAGAGATAAAAGGCAAGAGTGGTGAGATCAATATCGAGAAAAGCCAAACATTGTATGAAAACACGAGTGGAGTGAATCAAATCTTGAGTAAAACACGTGAGAGAGTGTTGGTGAGGCTATTCTAACTTTGTCTTTCAGTTTGCAAACATGTCTAAAGATAAAGAAGCGAGTTCTTCATCAAATGATATTTTGCTTCAAGCAATGCAATAACAATTTGAACGAATGTTCAAAATGATAGGAGATGTAAGAGATCATCTAGAAAGGCATGATGATGCAATTAATAGATTGCAAGGTGAACCACGGCACAGGAGACAACCGCCCGTCAAGATGAATATGATGGTAGAGATGACATCGACGATGACCAAGTCACTCTAATTGGTCAAGATGTTAATTCTAGGAGACAAACTAGAGAGAACGTTTTGATAGTGTGGATAGAAACATAGGCAAAGCATCAAAATGAAAATTCCTTCTTTTCAAGGAAAGAATAATCCAGATACTTATTTGGAGTGGGAACGAAAAGTGGAGCTGATATTTGAATGTCACAACTACTCAAGAGAAAAATGTTATTGTTGATCTTTTGCAGGAAAATGAGGACATCTTTCCCAAGAAGTTCCCAATGGTTTGCCACCAATTAGAGGAATTGAGCATCAAATTGATTACATTCCAAGTGCAAGCATACCAAATAGGCCAAAGCATATAGATGTAACCCGAAGAGACCAAGGAAATCTTAAAGCTAAGTCGAGGCATGCAAAATGGGTGGAGTTTATTGAATCTTTTCCATACATCATCAAGTACAAACAAGGTGATGGAGGCTATGATTCGAGGACTAATCCTTTTCAGAAAGGGGAATGATATGAACAGATCAAGCTAGTCAAGACTCAATCAACATTCTATGATTGCAAGAAGATTCTAAAATGGCCAACGTGATCATAAAGAGAGAAGGACAAATTTGAAGACCTCAACTTGAAGAATAAAAGTCCATTCAGCTATGTTTACCAAAATTCATGAATTAGGAATATAAATATTATTTAATGCATTCATTCTCTTTGTACTATCCTCATACTATATAAATGAGGTTGACTCTCATGTAAGCATGACAATTTTGGGAAGTATAACAATTCTTCAACACCGGTGAGTGTTTTGTTTTTAAGTTCTTGCATGAACTTTAGAACTTATCGAGGCTTTTTCGCTTGTGGCGTTCAACCCAAATCTTTGCTTTTCCTTTGACTTATCGGACTTGTTAGTTTGTGGCGCCTTAAGGGAATTCAAAGTGCTATTCTAGTTATTTCATCAATTTTCTATTGATAAGTAATTAGAATAGTTTCCTTACTTCATTCTTGAACGATCCGCCTTGTTTCAATTCGTTGGAGGGTGTCAATTTGCATTCCATATGTATCATAGCTCTTTAGCTATCGGGGTGTATGGTTGCTAAATTGATGATTTCCATCATTTGGTATCAGAGCACGGCTCAAGTTTGAGGTTTGCTTATCCATTTATTTGTTATCTTTTAACTTTTCCTGTTCTCTTATCACGATATCCATAATTGTTATTCTTCCTTTCTTCTTATTCTTTGTGTTTCTTGTGCTATCACTGTTTGTTTTTCATTTTTTTCCCCTCACTTTATTGTCAAAAAAAGAAAGAGAAAATCAAAAGTAAAAAAAAGAGAGGAAATCAAAGATCAAAGAAAAAAAAATAGAGAGAGAGGAGAAGATCAAAGGTAAAAAAAAAGGAAAGAAAGAAAGAGATCGAAATTTTAAAAAAAAATTGTGAATTCAGGGACTTCGTGCAAATTGCAGAATTCTTTCTTCATTATTTTGAATTCTTGTTTCAGGTTTGGATTTTTTTTTCATTCCAAAAATACTTGAATTCAAATCTTTGCTTATGATTGAAGTGCATCATACACTCCTTTAAATTGGCTTACATTATATTTGCTTTTATGTCCAATTTCAATACCCTTGAATTGCCACAATCTGAATTGTTTGTTTAAGTTTTTTTTAGTTAATCTAAGAACTCAAAGAACAAAACAAGAGAGATAAAAGGCAAGAGTGGTGAGATCAATATCGAGAGAGATAAAAGGCAAGAGTGGTGAGATCAATATCGAGAAAAGCCAAACATTGTATGAAAACACGAGTGGAGTGAATCAAATCTTGAGTAAAACACGTGAGAGAGTGTTGGTGAGGCTATTCTAACTTTGTCTTTCAGGTTTGCAAACATGTCTAAAGATAAAGAAGCGAGTTCTTCATCAAATGATATTTTGCTTCAAGCAATGCAATAACAATTTGAACGAATGTTCAAAATGATAGGAGATGTAAGAGATCATCTAGAAAGGCATGATGATGCAATTAATAGATTGCAAGGTGAACCACAGCGCAGAGACAACCAAACCTTCGTCAAGATGAATATGATGGTAGAGATGACATCGACGATGACCAAGTCACTCTAATTGGTCAAGATGTTAATTCTAGGAGACAAACTAGGAGAGAACGTTTTGATAGTGTGGATAGAAACATAGGCAAAGACATCAAAATGAAAATTCCTTCTTTTCAAGGAAAGAATAATCCAGATACTTATTTGGAGTGGGAACGAAAAGTGGAGCTGATATTTGAATGTCACAACTACTCTGAAGAGAAAAAATGTTATTGTTGATCTTTTGCAGGAAAATGAGGACATCTTTCCCGAAGAAGTTCCCAATGGTTTGCCACCAATTAGAGGAATTGAGCATCAAATTGATTACATTCCAAGTGCAAGCATACCAAATAGGCCAGCATATAGATGTAACCCCGAAGAGACCAAGGAAATCTTAAAGCTAAGTCGTAGGCATGCAAAATGGGTGGAGTTTATTGAATCTTTTCCATACATCATCAAGTACAAACAAGGTGATGGAGGCTATGATTCGAGGAAGAATCCTTTTCAGGAAAGGGGGAATGATATGAACCAGATCAAGCTAGTCAAGACTCAATCAACATTCTATGATTGCAAGAAGATTCTAAAATGGCCAACGTGATCATAAAGAGAGAAGGACAAATTTGAAGACCTCAACTTGAAGAATAAAAGTCCATTCAGCTATGTTTACCAAAATTCATGAATTAGGAATATAAATATTATTTAATGCATTCATTCTCTTTGTACTATCCTCATACTATATAAATGAGGTTGACTCTCAGTGTAAGACAGACAATTTTGGGAAGTATAACAATTCTTCAACACCGGTGAGTGTTTTGTTTTTAAGTTCTTGCATGAACTTTAGAACTTATCAGGCTTTTCTGCTTGTGGCGTTCAACCCAAATCTTTGCTTTTCCTTTGACTTATCAGACTTGTTAGTTTGTGGCGTCTTAAGGGAATTCAAAGTGCTATTCTAGTTATTTCATCAATTTTCTATTGATAAGTAATTAGAATAGTTTCCTTACTTCATTCTTGAACGATCCGCCTTGTTTCAATTCGTTGAGGGTGTCAATTTGCATTCCATATGTATCATAGCTCTTTAGCTATCGGGGTGTATGGTTGCTAAATTGATGATTTCCATCATTTGGTATCAGAGCACGGCTCAAGTTTGAGGTTTGCTTATCCATTTATTTGTTATCTTTTAACTTTTCCTGTTCTCTTATCACGATATCCATAATTGTTATTCTTCCTTTCTTCTTATTCTTTTGTGTTTCTTGTGCTATCATTGTTTGTTTTTCATTTTTTCCCCTCACTTTATTGTCAAAAAAAGAAAGAGAAAATCAAAAGTAAAAAAAAGAGAGGAAATCAAAGATCAAAAAAAAAATAGAGAGAGAGGAGAAGATCAAAGGTAAAAAAAAAAGGAAAGAAAGAAAGAGATCGAAATTTTAAAAAAAAATTATGAATTCAGGGACTTCGTGCAAATTGCAGAATTCTTTCTTCATTATTTTGAATTCTTGTTTTGAGTTTTTTTTTCATTCCAAAAATACTTGAATTCAAATCTTTGCTTATGATTGAAGTGCATCATACACTCCTTTAAATTGGCTTACATTATATTTGCTTTTATGTCCAATTTCAATACCCTTGAATTGCCACAATCTGAATTGTTTGTTTAAGTTTTTTTTAGTTAATCTAAGAACTCAAAGAACAAAACAAGAGAGATAAAAGGCAAGAGTGGTGAGATCAATATCGAGAGAGATAAAAGGCAAGAGTGGTGAGATCAATATCGAGAAAAGCCAAACATTGTATGAAAACACGAGTGGAGTGAATCAAATCTTGAGTAAAACACGTGAGAGAGTGTTGGTGAGGCTATTCTAACTTTGTCTTTCAGGTTTGCAAACATGTCTAAAGATAAAGAAGCGAGTTCTTCATCAAATGATATTTTGCTTCAAGCAATGCAATAACAATTTGAGCGAATGTTCAAAATGATAGGAGATGTAAGAGATCATCTAGAAAAGGCATGATGATGCAATTAATAGATTGCAAGGTGAACCACGGCAGCAGAGACAACCACCTTCTTCGCCGTCAAGATGAATATGATGGTAGAGATGACATCGACGATGACCAAGTCACTCTAATTGGTCAAGATGTTAATTCTAGGAGACAAACTAGGAGAGAACGTTTTGATAGTGTGGATAGAAACATAGGCAAAGCATCAAAATGAAAATTCCTTCTTTTCAAGGAAAGAATAATCCAGATACTTATTTGGAGTGGGAACGAAAAGTGGAGTGATATTTGAATGTCACAACTACTCGAAAGAAAAAATGTTATTGTTGATCTTTTGCAGGAAAATGAGGACATCTTTCGAAGAAGTTCCCAATGGTTTGCCACCAATTAGAGGAATTGAGCATCAAATTGATTACATTCCAAGTGCAAGCATACCAAATAGGCCAGCATATAGATGTAACCCCGAAGAGACCAAGGAAATCTTAAAGCTAAGTCGTAGGCATGCAAAATGGGTGGAGTTTATTGAATCTTTTCCATACATCATCAAGTACAAACAAGGTGATGGAGGCTATGATTCGAGGACGAATCCTTTTCAGGAAAGGGGGAATGATATGAACCAGATCAAGCTAGTCAAGACTCAATCAACATTCTATGATTGCAAGAAGATTCTAAAATGGCCAACGTGATCATAAAGAGAGAAGGACAAATTTGAAGACCTCAACTTGAAGAATAAAAGTCCATTCAGCTATGTTTACCAAAATTCATGAATTAGGAATATAAATATTATTTAATGCATTCATTCTCTTTGTACTATCCTCATACTATATAAATGAGGTTGACTCTCAGTGTAAGACAGACAATTTTGGGAAGTATAACAATTCTTCAACACCGGTGAGTGTTTTGTTTTTAAGTTCTTGCATGAACTTTAGAACTTATCAGGCTTTTCTGCTTGTGGCGTTCAACCCAAATCTTTGCTTTTCCTTTGACTTATCAGACTTGTTAGTTTGTGGCGTCTTAAGGGAATTCAAAGTGCTATTCTAGTTATTTCATCAATTTTCTATTGATAAGTAATTAGAATAGTTTCCCTTACTTCATTCTTGAACGATCCGCCTTGTTTCAATTCGTTGGAGGGTGTCAATTTGCATTCCATATGTATCATAGCTCTTTAGCTATCGGGGTGTATGGTTGCTAAATTGATGATTTCCATCATTTGGTATCAGAGCACGGCTCAAGTTTGAGGTTTGCTTATCCATTTATTTGTTATCTTTTAACTTTTCCCTGTTCTCTTATCACGATATCCATAATTGTTATTCTTCCTTTCTTCTTATTGCTGTGTTTCTTGTGCTATCACTGTTTGTTTTTCATTTTTTTCCCCTCACTTTATTGTCAAAAAAAGAAAGAGAAAATCAAAAGTAAAAAAAAGAGAGGAAATCAAAGATCAAAGAAAAAAAAAATAGAGAGAGAGGAGAAGATCAAAGGTAAAAAAAAAGGAAAGAAAGAAAGAGATCGAAATTTTAAAAAAAAATTGTGAATTCAGGGACTTCGTGCAAATTGCAGAATTCTTTCTTCATTATTTTGAATTCTTGTTTCAGGTTTGGATTTTTTTTTCATTCCAAAAATACTTGAATTCAAATCTTTGCTTATGATTGAAGTGCATCATACACTCCTTTAAATTGGCTTACATTATATTTGCTTTTATGTCCAATTTCAATACCCTTGAATTGCCACAATCTGAATTGTTTGTTTAAGTTTTTTTTAGTTAATCTAAGAACTCAAAGAACAAAACAAGAGAGATAAAAGGCAAGAGTGGTGAGATCAATATCGAGAGAGATAAAAGGCAAGAGTGGTGAGATCAATATCGAGAAAAGCCAAACATTGTATGAAAACACGAGTGGAGTGAATCAAATCTTGAGTAAAACACGTGAGAGAGTGTTGGTGAGGCTATTCTAACTTTGTCTTTCAGGTTTGCAAACATGTCTAAAGATAAAGAAGCGAGTTCTTCATCAAATGATATTTTGCTTCAAGCAATGCAATAACAATTTGAGCGAATGTTCAAAATGATAGGAGATGTAAGAGATCATCTAGAAAGGCATGATGATGCAATTAATAGATTGCAAGGTGAACCACGGTAGCAGAGACAACCAAACTTTCGTCCAAGATGAATATGATGGTAGAGATGACATCGACGATGACCAAGTCACTCTAATTGGTCAAGATGTTAATTCTAGGAGACAAACTAGGAGAGAACGTTTTGATAGTGTGGATAGAAACATAGGCAGCATCAAAATGAAAATTCCTTCTTTTCAAGGAAAGAATAATCCAGATACTTATTTGGAGTGGGAACGAAAAGTGGAGCTGATATTTGAATGTCACAACTACTCAAGAGAAAAATGTTATTGTTGATCTTTTGCGGGAAAATGAGGACATCTTTCCGAAGAAGTTCCCAATGGTTTGCCACCAATTAGAGGAATTGAGCATCAAATTGATTACATTCCAAGTGCAAGCATACCAAATAGGCCAAGCATATAGATGTAACCAGAAGAGACCAAGGAAATCTTAAAGCTAAGTCGTAGGCATGCAAAATGGGTGGAGTTTATTGAATCTTTTCCATACATCATCAAGTACAAACAAGGTGATGGAGGCTATGATTCGAGGACGAATCCTTTTCAGGAAAGGGGGAATGATATGAACCAGATCAAGCTAGTCAAGACTCAATCAACATTCTATGATTGCAAGAAGATTCTAAAATGGCCAACGTGATCATAAAGAGAGAAGGACAAATTTGAAGACCTCAACTTGAAGAATAAAAGTCCATTCAGCTATGTTTACCAAAATTCATGAATTAGGAATATAAATATTATTTAATGCATTCATTCTCTTTGTACTATCCTCATACTATATAAATGAGGTTGACTCTCGATGTAAGATGCAGACAATTTTGGGAAGTATAACAATTCTTCAACACCGGTGAGTGTTTTGTTTTTAAGTTCTTGCATGAACTTTAGAACTTATCGAGGCTTTTACGCTTGTGGCGTTCAACCCAAATCTTTGCTTTTCCTTTGACTTATCGGACTTGTTAGTTTGTGGCGTCTTAAGGGAATTCAAAGTGCTATTCTAGTTATTTCATCAATTTTCTATTGATAAGTAATTAGAATAGTTTCCTTACTTCATTCTTGAACGATCCGCCTTGTTTCAATTCGTTGGAGGGTGTCAATTTGCATTCCATATGTATCATAGCTCTTTAGCTATCGGGGTGTATGGTTGCTAAATTGATGATTTCCATCATTTGGTATCAGAGCACGGCTCAAGTTTGAGGTTTGCTTATCCATTTATTTGTTATCTTTTAACTTTTCCCTGTTCTCTTATCACGATATCCATAATTGTTATTCTTCCTTTCTTCTTATTGCTGTGTTTCTTGTGCTATCACTGTTTGTTTTTCATTTTTTTCCCCTCACTTTATTGTCAAAAAAAGAAAGAGAAAATCAAAAGTAAAAAAAAGAGAGGAAATCAAAGATCAAAGAAAAAAAAAATAGAGAGAGAGGAGAAGATCAAAGGTAAAAAAAAAGGAAAGAAAGAAAGAGATCGAAATTTTAAAAAAAAATTGTGAATTCAGGGACTTCGTGCAAATTGCAGAATTCTTTCTTCATTATTTTGAATTCTTGTTTCAGGTTTGGATTTTTTTTTCATTCCAAAAATACTTGAATTCAAATCTTTGCTTATGATTGAAGTGCATCATACACTCCTTTAAATTGGCTTACATTATATTTGCTTTTATGTCCAATTTCAATACCCTTGAATTGCCACAATCTGAATTGTTTGTTTAAGTTTTTTTTAGTTAATCTAAGAACTCAAAGAACAAAACAAGAGAGATAAAAGGCAAGAGTGGTGAGATCAATATCGAGAGAGATAAAAGGCAAGAGTGGTGAGATCAATATCGAGAAAAGCCAAACATTGTATGAAAACACGAGTGGAGTGAATCAAATCTTGAGTAAAACACGTGAGAGAGTGTTGGTGAGGCTATTCTAACTTTGTCTTTCAGGTTTGCAAACATGTCTAAAGATAAAGAAGCGAGTTCTTCATCAAATGATATTTTGCTTCAAGCAATGCAATAACAATTTGAACGAATGTTCAAAATGATAGGAGATGTAAGAGATCATCTAGAAAGGCATGATGATGCAATTAATAGATTGCAAGGTGAACCACGGCGAGAGACAACCACCTTCGCCAAGATGAATATGATGGTAGAGATGACATCGACGATGACCAAGTCACTCTAATTGGTCAAGATGTTAATTCTAGGAGACAAACTAGGAGAGAACGTTTTGATAGTGTGGATAGAAACATAGGCAGCATCAAAATGAAAATTCCTTCTTTTCAAGGAAAGAATAATCCAGATACTTATTTGGAGTGGGAACGAAAAGTGGAGCTGATATTTGAATGTCACAACTACTCTGAAGAGAAAAAATGTTATTGTTGATCTTTTGCAGGAAAATGAGGACATCTTTCCCGAAGAAGTTCCCAATGGTTTGCCACCAATTAGAGGAATTGAGCATCAAATTGATTACATTCCAAGTGCAAGCATACCAAATAGGCCAGCATATAGATGTAACCCCGAAGAGACCAAGGAAATCTTAAAGCTAAGTCGTAGGCATGCAAAATGGGTGGAGTTTATTGAATCTTTTCCATACATCATCAAGTACAAACAAGGTGATGGAGGCTATGATTCGAGGACGAATCCTTTTCAGGAAAGGGGGAATGATATGAACCAGATCAAGCTAGTCAAGACTCAATCAACATTCTATGATTGCAAGAAGATTCTAAAATGGCCAACGTGATCATAAAGAGAGAAGGACAAATTTGAAGACCTCAACTTGAAGAATAAAAGTCCATTCAGCTATGTTTACCAAAATTCATGAATTAGGAATATAAATATTATTTAATGCATTCATTCTCTTTGTACTATCCTCATACTATATAAATGAGGTTGACTCTCAGTGTAAGACAGACAATTTTGGGAAGTATAACAATTCTTCAACACCGGTGAGTGTTTTGTTTTTAAGTTCTTGCATGAACTTTAGAACTTATCAGGCTTTTCTGCTTGTGGCGTTCAACCCAAATCTTTGCTTTTCCTTTGACTTATCAGACTTGTTAGTTTGTGGCGTCTTAAGGGAATTCAAAGTGCTATTCTAGTTATTTCATCAATTTTCTATTGATAAGTAATTAGAATAGTTTCCCTTACTTCATTCTTGAACGATCCGCCTTGTTTCAATTCGTTGGAGGGTGTCAATTTGCATTCCATATGTATCATAGCTCTTTAGCTATCGGGGTGTATGGTTGCTAAATTGATGATTTCCATCATTCTTTCATTGAAGAATTCGCTTGCTCAAAATCCTAGCATTAGTATTAGTTCGTTGACCGCGTAAGGGCAGCGAAGAATGAGATGGCTTGATGACGAATTCTACTTTAACAAGAAATCGAAATGAATCGTTCGATGTCTGCTCGTGCTTCCGCCGAGAATTGGGATAAAGGTGCTTGCTTTTCGGGCACTCCTTTTCCCGGCTTCTGAAAGAGAAAATAAGAAACTAGATGCTTAAAGGCAGGAGCACAGTCGGTCGATCATAGGTTGGCAAAGGAAGGGGAATCCTAAAGAATTATTGTTACCCGCTTAAGGAAGGGTTTAGTAGTTGCTTGGTCGTTAGTAGTGTCTTGGTGGTTCACTCAGCTGCCGCAACACAAGCCCAACTCCCTCATTCAGTTTATTCCGATCCTTTACTATATCTACCAGTGGAATGATTTGTTTCAAGGGAAGTTTACACAGCTAAATCTCCAAAATTAGTCAACATGCCTATGGGGTTGTTTACTTAGCTCTATTATACCCTCTTTGTTCTGTCTGGTTGTCTGCATCAATACAATCTTAACTCAGGTACTTGTATAGCAACTAAGAATAGGGATAAGGGAATCGATACGAGTGGAGTTGCACTTTCCTCGAAGTAGTCCAAAGTAGCACTCAAATGCAAAGTCCGTAATAAATGAGTTATAGGTTATAGGTATGGTAGAGGGAGTTCTTGTTGAATCTTGATTATAAAGAAGCACAGGGCAGCGAAGAATTGAGATGGCTACGAGATCATCATAAGTCCAGTGTTCGGCACCTATGTCTTCAAATCCAATTGCATTCTTATATGTCTTACTTCAATTCTATTCAAGAGAAGCCCTAATTTAGCCATCTGTTCTCTAGTTAGGAGTTAAAGGTATCAAATTCCATACTTTAGTTTTTAGTGAAATACCAATATCGGCACTGGCCAAGCAACCACTTGAGAACAAAGATGAATCGAAGTCTCAAAGGAGAGGAAGAAGAGGTCGTGGACAAAGAGGAATAGGTGGCGAAATAAGACCGATCATGAATCCCCAAATAAATAGGTTTCGGGTCTAGCCAAAGAGGCCGTGGGCGTGGCCGGAGGTAATAAATCTATTGTTTGTTTTTCTGTTTGCATTTCTCCTCTTTTGTAAGCCTTTGTTCATTAACTTTCATAGCCTCCTTCTTAAACCAACTGTAAGACTGGATTTGGCACTCATCGATAAGCAAAGAGTGTTCTTAATCAATTATAGAATAGGTGCATTTTCTCCTTAAAGAATTCCTAATGCACAACAGAACAAGAACAAGCAGCTCGGGCACCGCTTTAATCTAAGGTTCGGGAAGTAAAGAGCTTCAGTATTCGCCCTATACCTCCGCTTCTATCCCGCCTTACTTTCATTCAATAAAGGATGCAGCACTCAATTCCATTCTCCTCCTTTTGACTTTAGCTTAGCTTCTTTCTATGATTACACGCTTTGTGTATTAAGTAAGTAGGGAACTTTTGCCTAAGTATTATTTCTTCTTGATACGACAACACTCGAACAAATTGCAAACCCGAGATAAAGTGATCATCCAAATGTTGAGCAGAAAGCGCTGCCTTGAACAGAGAGACCAGAGTAGACCCCCTTTTTAGGACATAAATAGATACCCTAGCCGTTAGTGAGTTCGAGCAAGCGCAGACTTATTGTTGTTATGAGCAGGGTGCCTCTATTCTCACTTTAGGGAAGCAAGGGCAAAGAGATCCATTCTCACTTTAGGGAAGCTAAGTAGTTGTCCCAGAGAGTCATTTACTTCATTCTATTAAGTAGTGCACTCTCTTTTCAATAAGTGGCGCAAGAGCTTATGGGCGGAGTTAGGTAGAGCAGGATTACGCTAGATTCAACAAGCAAGGGAAATTCAACAAACAATAAAGGACTTGCCCTTATCCGGTGCTTGCTACTGAGTGAAAGTTTGAGTCACATTGGAAGCCTTGTTAGCGGTAGCCCCATTCTTTTTAGTATCCGTTCGATCCCTATAGTGAGTAGTTGCGTCACCAGTGCCAGTTAGAAAGTAAGGTGCTGAAAGACTAAGTTAAGTTGTTATCCTAGTCCCTGGTTTTCTATTCTATTAGAAGATATAATTAAGTAGGATTGAGCTCTCCTTTAGCCATGAATACAAAAGAGACTGCTCAGGGGCAGAGACAGAATATCTTCCTTCTTTAAGAGTTCGATTAGCCTAATGAAGGTAGAAAAGAAATGGAGTTAGAGGAGCCTAGCCTCATTCAGTTAGCAGAGATGAAATAGTTATCTCCCCCTCTCCCTTATTCAAAGTATTAGTCCGGCAAACACATAGCAAGTAGACAAGCAGGCAAGGGCAGTTTTTCAGTTAGTTCCCGGACTGCCGCATCACATTAGTATATTAACCCCATCAGCAACAGTTACAACAGGGGGGCAAGCTAGTAGTTGATTTCTACAGTAGTGATCGGTATCTTCTACTTAGCTACTCCTCATGTTAAAAATACTAATTGACTGACTTTCTAGTGCTTCTGATCTTGCTTGTTCAATTGAAACTTACCTTCCAGCATCTAAGCCTTATGAAGAGGAATATGACTAATAAGTTAAGTTGTTCTACGCTCACCCAACCCTTGCAAGGAATGTGCTTTTTGCGCGGCAGGGCCACCAAGTATGAGTTATTACATGTTATTACAATTCCTGTTTTCGACGACTACGAGGGGTGCCGGTCTGAAACTCTCACAAGACACTCTCAATCCGGTATTGCTGTTCAAAAGTTAGCAATTGACCTTATTTGCCTTTTTAGTAGTAGTTTTTCTTGCTTTCCTGAGTAGAGAGAAGGAGTTGGGTATACACCAGTGGAAAGTGTAGTTTCAAGTCTTGTTCGGGTGCTTGTCAATCGGTATAGGTTCGGTGCGAATACCCACTGCACGCTTAAGCAGTTACAGTCAAGTATACAAGAGAATCAGCTGGTAAAGAAGAGGGAAAGTGTCCAAGAGAATCTTAATCCGCAGCGGTGTCAAAGTCCGTGGTAGGGTCTGTTCCAGTTGCCTTTGTCTATAAGTCTTAGTTGCCGGTTTCAGAACGAAAAGTGTTATTGGGGTACGAGTGCTGTCTTAGAGAGGCAAAAGGGAATAGAGTGGCATCCCTATTGGCTACGAGAAAAGAATCTGTGTCAGCAGCAATTAGGTATAGATTGAAGTCTTATTCGAAATCTCTATACGATCTCGGGCGAGTTTACCGAACATGTTGGCTCTAATCGTGAGGGTTCTTCAATTCTTGGATCATATGACATCCAGTTCTACAATTCATGAGTTGCGCTAATGGCAGCTGCCCGGAGCAAGTTCCGATTTCGGCTAACGTAAGAGTTCGGGCGCTAAGAGAGTTTACCAGCGATAAAGAAAAGAATGTTGCTCTATCCTTTGAATTAGGAAGTAATAGAGTTACTTACACTTCTAGGTGCATTAAATGGAATTCGTCAGTGTTGCGGTAATCAAATAATAGGGATCTGTGTCAGGCGAGGAAGCAACTGTGAGTAATATAAAGCTTGTTCCCCACGCTAGGTATAATAGAGGAAGTGTTAACTGAAGTGCTCTTCAATGCCATTCTTCAAGCTGGATCAGTATCATTGAGGTTAGCTTTGGGCGAAAGGAAGGAATCCAATATGGAGTTATCCATTCAAGTTTCTCTGTGCGCAGTATCATTCTAACCAGCCAAAAGTACCAGGAATCATTCTATCTCTCTTGCTTGCACATCTCATATGTCATAGGAATGTACCAGAGCATTGCCAACAGGACTGAAAGTTGCGCCAACACCAGTAATTGATTCATATCCAGATCCTTATGATTATCCATTTTGGTCTCTTGAAACTGCTTACTGCTTACTGCTTCTAGTTCGGTATCTCCGGGTTACTCTCGGGGCTTCAGAACACTTCTGTCTCTAAGTTGAAGGCAGGGTAAACTAATCAAATCAAA
>JAIWVJ010000011.1:0-87500 GCA_024322285.1 Musa beccarii
ATCCTCTGGTCATGAGTAGACCTCCATTGAGTTCTTCAATAATGTTGAGAAGAAGCAGGGTGCATAGTAGGAGGCCGAGCGCTCCAAATTCTTTATTGCTCGTGCAAGTAGGAGAGACACATCCCCGTCACCCTACTCTCCGACGACGCCAGGTTCACCAACACCATCGAGAAGTAGGTTGCACAGTAGGAGGTCGAGCACTCCAAATCACCCATCGCCTCAATCCATCCTTAGAGCAGATTTGAGTGATTCCGTCATTGTCATATGCTTGGCTTGTCTCGTCAGCAACGACGAATCCTCAACCATCTGCTCCTGTGCCCTCGGCCTCCTTGCTTGAGATTCACCAAATTGGTACATATTCTTCTTTTTCATCTACATTCGAGCGCTCCAATTATTATTTCCTTCAGGAAATAATAGTTCTCCTCAACACACAAGACTTTTTTTCATCAATGCTGCAACTCTAATCCCCTTTAAACTATTCAAGAGCCGCAATTATACATCTTGGCAAGCACAATCCTCTAATCTGTTTTTTGAATATGATATATTAGGCTACATCGACGGCCCTCATAGTTGTTCACGAAAAAATCCAAATACATGGAGAACCCAGCCCAATAGCAAATCCTATTCACAAGTTATGGCTACCAAAAGAATATCTTAATTCTATAAGCAATTCAAGCCTTAATCACTTGCTCCATAGCACAACTTGTATCTTCGTACAATATTGCAGTAGAAGCATTATCAAAGTTACAAACAACCCTCGTCAATCGCTCTCACTAGCATGCAAACTCTCTTATCTATTATGATGAAAACAACACAAGAGCGAAGTATTATTATAGATTATATACAAAATATAAAAATTATTATTATTGACTTAGCTTTAATAGGTCATCTCCTAAGTGACGAAGAAGTCATTGTCCATATTCTCAATGGCCTAGGAGATGAATATAAGAACTTGACAACAATAACTCGAGCATGAGACTCACCGATGTCATTTGACGAACCGTATGATAAGTTGATTGATCATTAAACATATGTGAAAAGAGAATAGAGGATGACATGACCAACTATCACAGCTCAATTCAATCAGAAATATAAAGTAAAGAGCAATCGAAGCAACAATGACATCAACAAAGGATCGAACAAGATGTCTTATGGATACAAGGTAATACGTAGAGCCATCATCCTCGTTACACTATCAACCATTCAACCGTAAGGACAACTTTAATCCAAATAGCTAAGGAAATAACTTAATCGAAAACTATTAGCAGCCATGGCGCCTTAACAATAACAATCGATAGAGGGTCATCTGCCAGCTCTTCGACAAAATTAGACATACATAGGCAGTGATTATTGTCCGACAAGAGCCATGGATTCCATCATGAAAAGCACACCAAGTAATGATAAGATATCAAAGTGGATTCGAGAACATTTCATTATTTATTGAAAGCAACACCGAATGAGGAGGATAACAACGATGATGACAATCATGGCAAGAACCACAATAGTTTTCGTTGCTTATTTATTACACCATTCGATAGATAGGAACACGGGCCAGTGCATACACTTAGTTAGGCAATGAGCAGTGAATCCCAACAGCGTCAATGGCTGTACCAGCTCGCCCAAAGAAGCCCAGAATCTTGCTCCCCTCCTCCAAAGTAAGGGCGAAAGAAGTGCCAGTCTTTTTACCGACACTTATGGATGCACCCTTGTTAGTATCAAGAGTAAGCAACATCACAATTGCATGTCGCTGATAATTGGATAACGCATGAAAATATCCGGCGATAGAAGTGAAGTACTCGTCCTCCTCAAGGATGATCTGCAAAAAAGGATCAAGGATTTACTGAGAAACAAACAACGGGAAAAAGAAAACTAGTTGAAACACATCTAAAATTGCAATGTATTTTCGACAGAAATTGGTTTGACTACCAAACGTGTTGCTTGGAAACATTAATCTGGTCGAACCAGTTGATATGGTTGGACAAAGACACGAAGTTGATAAGTGTGTACACATAATAGATGTATAGATATACCTCCTTGGAAGCGCCGGTGGTGGTTCCATGTTTGTTGGTGTGGGAATTACCGTTAAGAATGTAGGTAGTCTCCAACCCCACAATGTTATCTCCATAATAGATTTTAAGTTTGGTGATGCGGTCAGCTTGGCCCATATCCCACGCATGCCCTCCGTTGCCACCCCATGGCCCCACCTTCACCATTCTCCCCTGCGTGCATCAGCATAAACACCACATGTCATCCATCTTCGTGTAGTTGAAGAAGTCCGAAAAGGGATGGAATTTTGAAGACTAACAGCGCCACTCACCATATTAGCAGCAACTGAGAATAATGAATGGAGGCGCACACTCCCTCGGCGGCAGAAGATGCTATTGCAGGACTTGGTGCTGGGAAGGACATTGGATGAGGGTATTTATAGCCCACCACTCTGGTTTGGATAAGTACGAGCTGATGTAGACAGCAAGCAAGATTTGCACCCCCATTCACCACCGTCCTAAAATCTCACGTAAACGTGAAACACGCATATTCCGTGCTCTTCTTTTGTATATATATTTTTTTATTGCTTGCATGCAGTGCGATTAATTGTTTGCTAGGAACGAGATGCTTGGACTTCCGAGGGAGTCGGTGAGTAAATATGATAAACTTTGAACACAGTGGCCGGATGGTTCAGCCCAACAGCACCACTATCTCCTTCCATTGCCTGAGACGACGAGCTCCATCTTCATCTTGTCCTTGTGGATAACCTCCAATTATAAGGAAACATGGATTTGGTGGTCGGCCGCCTCGTCTCCTTCCGTCAGATGAGAAAGGACGGGCTCCATTTTCCACGGCCTGCCTGCTTGGTGCTTAGAGCCTCTAACTTCTTCATCTCGTACTTGTCATGACAGAAGCATGCCCATTATGGTCACCATGGTGAGGTGTGATTAGGAAAGTTATCTGTCAAGAATAATCAAATAACTTTGATTATTTCTTATTGACACCTCTACTATTATTTTGAACATACAAATGCTAATCAATAACGAATTGTTTTTAAATATAATTTTCAGGTATCTAAGTTATATGAATCCTATTATTAAATGGCGAGGAGCCTGATCTCCTGACTTAATAATATTTTGGTTCACTCTAATGTGAACGATATCATTTATTTCTATCATCATTAGCAAAGTTTAATTTTTTTTGAAGAAAAATAATATGCAGACTCTAAAATAAAAATCAATCCCAGCAGAAGCAAGTATTGAAATGAAGTATTAGACGTGGTAAAGAGAGTTACGCGCTCATGCATATAAAATCTGGTATATTTTGAAGATGTTAGATGACGAACCTAGTAAATATTTTAACTCTTTATAACAAATATACTGAATCAAATCTCATCATCGCCACTTACATTTGTTAAGAAAAAGAAAAAAAAACATAATTGCGACAATGACCCTATGAATGAGAAAGCATCGGTACAAGAGTTATGGGTTCGTATTTGAACACAAGTCACATTAGCTTGTAGTGGCCCTAGAGAACTCAAAATGAGAACCTTTATTCTCACACTACTCGTTCCCCAATATTTTTTTTCCATAAAATCATGACATGCATTTCGGCTAATGACAAGGTTCTTAAACTTGAGAGGTCTATTCAACAGATAAGTTATATATAAATTCAATGGATAAAATCTTGTCAAGGATGGTTCAAACTAAATTGTGATGGTTCGTTTAATGGAATAGATGGTGGTTTAGGATATGTTTTGCATGATTTGCTCGTCATATTGTCTTTATTGGTGGTTGGTAAATATAATAAAAAGGCATTATGTCATATGAAGTGTGGCGGTGATCCAGGAGGGTTCGAAAGCGGCTTCACGAAATGATGACATTTGGCGTATCGTCATAAAATCGAATTTTGAATTCATCGTACAAATTCAATGTAACTTCATTGTATCTTGACACTTCACAGTCCGGTCGGTGATATTAAATATTTGTTACATAATTTTGAGGACTGCAAGTCTATACATGTACATCAGGAGCACAACCCGGTGGCTATTCGGTTGGCCAATCACTCTGGAGTAATAAAATCTTCCTCCTCATTTTAAAAGAAGGGAGTGACCCATGGAATATTTCGTGCTCGTTGATTGGATATCCGAGAATAAATAAGTATTAGACATCCTTAAAAATTATTATTATTTTTTACCTTGGACCAAAAAAAAAGACTTAAATTACCCAAATCAAGTCCTCAAGCATATCACGAGAACGGCTTCCACGATGATATATTGTTCATATGTACGCGAAATGACATAGGAATGTAAGGGATGCAACCACCGATTGGATTCAACTATCGTCAATTAGCGTTCAATAGCCAATGGACCCATAACATATTTCTTGTTTTATTCAAAGAAACACAACGACGACGACGCCACTTATTTATCACCACAACCAAGCAGATACATTGCAGAGGACTAAGACACAGACACCAAGGCGTGAGTGACGTGTGTTTAATTAGGGATGGTGCAGTAAACTCCGATTGCCTCGATGGCATCGATGGTAGAACCTTGACGTCCGAAGAAGCCTAGAATCTTACCCTCATCCTCTAGATTTAGGGAGAAATGACTACCAATCGCGTTGCCGGCGCTCACAGAATTGCCCTTGTTGGTCTCAAGGGTAAGTTGTGTTATGAAAACGTCAGTCGTCCACATCGTCTTGAAATATCCAGAGATGAAAGTGAAGTATTCATCCTCCTCTAGAGTAATCTATAAAAGCAATCAAAGATGTAGTTAGAAATAAACCACCAAAAAATAGTTAGGGAATTTGCTAGTATCCTAGGAATAATTAATCGTAACCGTTGATCAATAAACACTAAACGCATGTTTTCAGCGTTGACAGTACCTCATTGTACTGGGGTGCATCGCCTCCGACGTGGATGGTCTTAGTCACGCCGTCGACGGTGAAGGTGAAGTCAAACGCGAATACGGCATCGTTGTAATGAATTTTGACGTTGCTAATGTGATCCGCCTGTCCCATATTCCAGGTTTTGCCGCCGTTGCCACCCCATGGTCCTTGCTCGAGCACGAGCATGCCCGCCTGCAACCGCACCGGCCGCCAGCAACGAAACCACCACCAAATTAATACCATATACAGCAACAAAAGATATATATACAGGCAGGCATGCAAGCATGGCCTGCCCCAAATTAACACACAAGAAAATCTATGAGGATGATAAGAAATGGAATGAAGCATCGCACCATTATCCGACTTGAATGAACTACTTCTGCTGAAGATATTAGTATGTATTGCAGGTATGGATGCGCTTGACGCAGAAGAGCAACGAGTGGGGGTACTTATAGCCCTGCAGCCCTGAGTTTGGATAAGTATGAGAAGGTAGTGGCCCTTTTGCTTCAATGCCTGCCAACAGATCTCGCGCGTAGGCAAGCAAACAAACGTGAGTTTGGTACGCGTGAACTGATGGATACACACACTAATGCGCCCTCCCTCCCGCAGTACATCAAGACATATAATCTAAAATGAGATCCTTCCTTCTCCCATGCATGAAACGTGAAACATGTTGTGTAGCAAAGATTGCGTCTTCTCCAATGAAACGTGAAACTTGCAGAAACAAGTTACGAGGACTGCGAAGACAGCCGGTGCATCGAACAGACAACCTTATCTCTTTCCATTGCCTGAGTGGGCGACCTCGAACCTCCAAATGCTGCGCATCTCGAACCTCGAACCTTCACTTCTCCTTGCCGTTTTGCATATGGACATGGCACTTCCGCAAACAATTGAGACACCGCGTCCCACAGATCGAGATGAGCAGATTATGTCATGCGAGGTAGGATACGGTAACATGGTTGGATATACTAATTTTACGTTACATGAGATATGCATGCATATCCGACCAACTTGCGTTCTAACAGCACAGTTTGGATAGGAATTCAAACTTGGAAACTTAATCTTCCAAGCTGACCACGTGGCGTCCTTACGATGCGGCGATTAAACATAGACCGAGCAATTTTTTATTTTCTTTTTTTTTTAGACTTGTGATGTAATAATTTAATGGTCGATATTAAAGGTGTATCCTATAAAAACATAGGTAAACCCCTCGAGACATATATAATTTATTGGAAAAAAGATATTAATGTGTTATGTAACCAATAGTGAGCTTGGAAAAACCTGTGATGTACGGGAGGAGCACAAATTCTTCATCTCATTAACGCCTGACTCTTTTACAACATGTTCATTTGAAACATTATCATTTATGATCATCCTATTCCTATCCCGAAGAAGGATCATATATGTTAGGGGAAGAAGTAAACTTATATCTAATAGAAGATCATGATAAAAGCACACATGGAATAACATCCCTGCTTCCTTATATTCTTAATCAATCTATGCCTTGATGATCAAGCACGGATTTGGATAACTGATCTGATTGCGTGATTTGAGCATTTGATCGAAGCAAATCTCTTCCTCAAAACCTGTATAAATACTCATCACCTCAGAATTCATCCTTTTCACAACATATTACTCAATTCTATGCGGTATCAGAGTTTCTATTGTCTCGAGCAAGACTTTTCCTTTCTTGCTGTCTGGCGACAGCAATCCCTCTTCTCTGTTGACGTGTCATTGTCGGTTTCCTCCTCTGCTCGGCGATCCATCTTCTAAGCCAGATCTCTCACAATCTCTTGATTTCACTATTCTGCTTAGCAATTTTTCTCACACCGTGACATCTTGCTCAGTGACCTATTATATTCGCTGCCATTGCTACGACTTCAGTCGCCGAAGGCCGTGCTCCCCTTGACCGATCCAATGTCCCCCCTCCTCTCTTCCTTTCCACCCGTCGCTAGCACCCCTCTACTCGGCCTTATCGCAATCGTCTTCTCCCCCTTCCTCCCTGCACCGATAGCCTCCTTCTCTTCCCAACCTCGGTGTCTTTCCTTCTCCTCCCTACGTCGGTGGCTTTATTTATAGCATCCATTCACCCCCATGGCTAGTGTCTTTTTCCCCCTTCAATTCGCTTGTGACCACCCGCTAACTTCCAGACCGCCTCCTCCTCTGTCTTCCTTGCCAGTTCGTCTACGTTGAATTGAACTGTAAAAACAAGAATACATATGATTTATTTCTTTGATCAATACAATAGGAGGTCTATTTATACAGGTTAAGAGGGAGGATTTCTCTCAACAACTAGAGAGATTTCCTCATACAGTTGGAGGAAATCTTAACTACTATCATGCCCCCGCAAGATGGTACTCCTATCAAGGATGCCAATCTTGGATCGATGTAATGAAAATAATTTACGGGCAAGAGGCTTCGTGAGTGAATCGATAGTTGATCATTTGTATCATGTATTGAGAGACACGTAGTTAATTTTTTTAGACAACTTGATATCCAGACTCTAAAATGAAGTCAATGGCCATGTGTTTCATGCGTGAGTGGAACATTGGATTGGCACATAAGTAGGTAGCTCCAATATTATCACAATATATTGTAGGAGGAAGGGTAGAGTGGACATTGAGTTCCTTAAGGAGATTTGTGACCAATTGATTTCAAATAGTAGCTGAGCGATCAAACTCGGCTTCATTGTAGACTTACATTTGTTTACTTCTTAGAACTCCAATCGATAGGATTAGCTCAAAGGAAGACAATATACCCTATGAATGAGAAGTTCTATCATCAAAGTTGTTCGTATTTAAGATCAACAAAGGCATGGAGATAAAGTGAGGCATGTTTAGAGAAAGAGGCCATGATGAAGGGTCCCTTTAAGATATCGTCCCCAAATTTTTTTTTTTCATAAAATGCATGATAGTAGATTTTGGTGCATACTGGGACAATTTATTCTTAAATGAGATATTCGGACAGGTGAGAGTTATATATAAAATTGTATGGAGCCAAGTACTTGTCATTGAGTAGCGTCAAACATCACAATTGTGATGATTCGTTTAATGAAATAGATGGTTGGGATATGTTTTGCAGGGAGTTGCTCTTTTGTATCTGCATGTTTGTTTTGGATAATAGATCTTGAATATACTTTCTTTGTGATAGGAGGAGACTGAAGATGTAAATGTTGCTTCAACTCCCAAAAAGTAACTTAAGGTGCCAAGATCTTGAGGAGAATCGATGACCAATTGCTTTAGGAATGTCCGAATCTCAAGGGATCATCGACTTTTAATAATATCCACATATACAGAAGATATATTGTGGTTCTATTTTGTTGTCGACGAATAACAGGTATCGGACTTGGAGTGATAAAACCCATGGATGTTAAAAATGTGCCAAGTTCATTATGCTCTTGGAGCTGCAAGTCATAAATAGCCTTTTGTAGCATCAGAGCACAACATGCCTTGGATATTGTGGATGAACAAAGCCAGGGGGGTTCTGCAGTAAGACATCTTAGAGTCCTCATTTTAAAAAAGGCATTGTTAACATCCAATTGTCGAATATGCCGTGCTTTTGAGATAGCCAAGCTCAAGATAAGCCGTATTGTTATTGGTTTGACAACCGGGCTGAATGTCTCGTGAAGTCAACACCAGGTCGTTGATGAAACCTTTGGCAACTAGACGTGCTTTATATTAGCAATAGATCCATCTGGATTTCGCTTAATTATCAAGAACCCATTTACCCCGATGATGATGTTTTATGTGTGAGAAGAGGAACTAGGTCCATGTAGAGTTATGCAAGAAGAGCATCATATTCTTCACACATGGCTTTACACCATGTGGAGATTTTTGCGCATGATTAATTGTGGTGGGTTCACTAGCTTCAAAGAAAGGAAGAACGATGGCATATAGATCAAGAACTTGACGTGGTTTAACAATACCACTTTTGGAGCGTGTTATCATATGATGGCTAGGAGCACAGACACCAAGTGGTAGGTTGGGTTGTTGGCATAGTCGGTGGTGAGTCAATGAGATCAAGTGGACTAGTCTGATGTCAGATTTCAATAGCACCTAATGAGGTCCGAGGTATTGTTTCATTAATAGGAGAAACTAGTGAAGAAGGGATTGGAGGGGTAGGGAGGAGGTGTTAAACAAGAGGAGTGCCCTTGTTGGCAGGAGGGTTAGGATTGGATGGTGTTGTGGGAGGTTTAGTCGTGACGGGGTTGAGGAGATGCTCCAGATGATGTGTGTTTGTCAGTAGCTGCATGGTAGAGTACTCATGATTTTCAAAAGGAAAAAAGACTCCACAAAAATAACGTGACGTGACAGAAAGACTTTTTGGATTTGCTGGCTCATAGAAAAAGCATTATATTCAAGAGAGTATCAATAAAATGTAGGGCTTAGATCGTGGTGTAAGTTTATGTAGAGGCATAAGGACGTCAAGGATAACATAGACAACCAAAGACTTTGAGTTTGTGAAAGTTTGGAGGCTTGTGGAATAGTTTCTCAAATGGTGACTTGTATTTTAAGATTGGAGTGAGCATATAATTAATGAGATCAAACGCGAATACGGTTTGTAATGAATTTTGACGTTGCTAAAGGATCTGTTGGCCGCCAAAAGGTGATGGTAATGAGGCTCGAGATGAGAAGTGTGAACCCAATTTCAACTATATGTTGACCGCCGCCAGCAAGAACCAACTAATTGGGGAGTATGAGGAGGTGACTTGAGGTGTTGTATACCACAAGCTACAAGACAGATGCGAGGGCTTGATATTCACCTCCGCCATCGAGTAAACTGTTTTAATGGAAGATGAATGAAGAAATTCTCACCAACTTTCTAAAGTTGGTAAAGATAGTTGAAACTTCTGATTTATGACGGAGGGGATATAACCATGTGTACTTAGTGAAATAGTCAACAAAAATAACATAAAAACGAAAATTGTCAAAGAAAGAGTTGGGGGACCCAAACATCAGATAAATAATTTCAAAAGGTTTAGAACAAGATATAGAAGATGTGCCAAAAGGTAGTCTATGACTTTTATTGCTACGACAAGCATCACAATAAATTAAAATGTTGCTAGTAGAGGTAGGAAGTGAATAATGGGAAAGTAACTTTTCTTTGAATAAGAGACGAGGATGACCAAGATGTCGATGCCACACATCAACCTGGAGTAGAATCGAGGAGTGAATCTAAGTGGGGTGGGTTGTTTCCTTCTCCCATGGATGGCCACTCATAAATGTTGTCTTTGTTCGGCCTTGGACTAAGGATGCCCCGTGCTCAAATCCTTGACATGAAAAGTGAGTGCAGAAAAATTCAATTGAGGTATTATTTTGCAGCCGGTGATCGAACAGAAATAAGGTTTCTTTTGATGCCTGAGGGTGCACACAAAACATCATCAAGTGTGAATGTTGTGGTGAGTGAATTAAGCATTGTGGAACCAAGATGAGTGATAGGGAGTCCTTACCATCACCGATGATTGACATCCTCATCGCCGCCATAGTTGTTATGGATGAGACAAATTCAAGATCGGAGGTGATGTGATGTGATGCACGAGTCCACAATCCAATTGGGTTGACTAGTCGTCGAGAGTAGTTGTGAGATTGGCTTGAGGCCACTTGTGTTCTAAGCAGAAGTGGATAGGTCGAGATTCAGACTTTCGTGAGTGTCCGATCTTATCACAAGCTGACCACGTGGATGATTCGGCGATGGCCGCTGAGGTCGACGCAGACCGATGCAATTATAGAGGATATCACTTTTTTTTACGATGAGGATGAAAGTGTTGATAATGTGGATGAGAGGGGTTTGGTGTGGAACCCATAGGTCGAGACAGCTTTGTCGGACCGTGATATAATTTATTGTATTGGTTGCTCTTCCTCTTTGATTTATAGTGAGACTTGAAAAACCTGTGATAGTTGGTCCACGGCCTATCGGCGCTTCAAATATGTCTCGTAGTCGGTCAACTTGTCATAAAGTTCTTCAAATGATATTGGAGAGTCACGTGCTCGAATTGCGGTTGCCAATTCTTTGTATTCATCCCCTAGGCCATTAAGGGTATGAACGAGGACTTCTTCTTCATTGAGGGAATAACCTATCAAAGTTAAGTCATCGATGATCACTTTGATATTTTGTAAGTAATCTTAAGCAATAGTACTTCCTCTTGTTTCACTTTCAATGATTGGATAAGAGTCCGAGCATGCGAGTACGTGATTTGAGCGATTTGCCAATATCTCTTTCAAAACTGGACCATGCTCACCTCGCAGAATTCATCCATACATGAAGATATTAGTGGGGCGACGGACCCAGAGTTTCGAGGCTTGAATGGCTTGGAGGATCTTGCGGTCTTGGCGTAAACATAATTTGTCTGTTGGATTTGTATTGGACTAGATCCTCCTGGGCTGTTGAGCATTGCAGGCGGACAATGGAGAGAGCCGTCGATGTAACCTATAAGGTCATATCCAAATAGAAGATTAGAAAATTGGGCACGCCAAGATTATACCATCGTGAGACAGGTTAGTTTTACCCTACTGATGATCGTGCCGCGATAGTAATTCAACCTAGTACGAGAGGAACCGTTGATTCACACAATTGGTCATCGCTTGGTTGAAAAGCCCGATCGCTAGCTACCCCTGTGTGTCGGATTATGATCGTGAACGCCCCGAGTCGAATCCTAGCTAGCAACCTGGCTCTGATACCATGTTGAATTGAACTGTAAAAACAAGAATACATATGATTTATTTCTTTGATCAATACAATACGAGGTCTATTTATACAGATTAAGAGGGAGGATTTCCCTCAACAACTAGAGAGATTTCCTCATACAGTTGGAGGAAATCTTATCTACTATCAGTCTAAACCCCAACTTCTTCCTCTACATATAAAAGCCCCTCTCCTCGTCGCATCTCTCCATCTCTTCCTCATCGAGCTCCGCTTTGGGCGAACCAATTGTCGTTGTTGCAGGCAGCCACCTCGACCGTCACAACTTCACAGAGTAGCTACTTCTCTGCAGGTTTGTTCATCACCTCCACAGATCTGTCGCTGCTCCTCATCGCAACTCCTCACTACTGCTCCTCCTCCTCCTTCGGTGGCTACAATCCTCTGGTCATGAGTAGACCTCCATTGAGTTCTTCAATAATGTTGAGAAGAAGCAGGGTGCATAGTAGGAGGCCGAGCGCTCCAAATTCTTTATTGCTCGTGCAAGTAGGAGAGACACATCCCCGTCACCCTACTCTCCGACGACGCCAGGTTCACCAACACCATCGAGAAGTAGGTTGCACAGTAGGAGGTCGAGCACTCCAAATCACCCATCGCCTCAATCCATCCTTAGAGCAGATTTGAGTGATTCCGTCATTGTCATATGCTTGGCTTGTCTCGTCAGCAACGACGAATCCTCAACCATCTGCTCCTGTGCCCTCGGCCTCCTTGCTTGAGATTCACCAAATTGGTTCATATTCTTCTTTTTCATCTACATTCGAGCGCTCCAATTATTATTTCCTCAGGAAATAATAGTTCTCCTCAACACACAAGACTTTTTTTCATCAATGCTGCAACTCTAATCCCCTTTAAACTATTCAAGAGCCGCAATTATACATCTTGGCAAGCACAATCCTCTAATCTGTTTTTTGAATATGATATATTAGGCTACATCGACGGCCCTCACAGTTGTTCACCGGAAAAAATCCAAATACATGGAGAACCCAGCCCAATAGCAAATCCTATTCACAAGTTATGGCTACCAAAAGAATATCTTAATTCTATAAGCAATTCAAGCCTTAATCACTTGCTCCATAGCACAACTTGTATCTTCGTACAATACTGCAGTAGAAGCATTATCAAAGTTACAAACAACCCTCGTCAATCGCTCTCACTAGCATGCAAACTCTCTTATCTATTATGATGAAAACAACACAAGAGCGAAGTATTATTATAGATTATATACAAAATATAAAAATTATTATTATTGACTTAGCTTTAATAGGTCATCTCCTAAGTGACGAAGAAGTCATTGTCCATATTCTCAATGGCCTAAGAGATGAATATAAGAACTTGACAACAATAACTCGAGCATGAGACTCACCGATGTCATTTGACGAACCGTATGATAAGTTGATTGATCATTAAACATATGTGAAAAGAGAATAGAGGATGACATGACCAACTATCACAGCTCAATTCAATCAGAAATATAAAGTAAAGAGCAATCGAAGCAACAATGACATAACAAAGGATCGAACAAGATGTCTTATGGATACAAGGTAATACGCAGAGCCATCATCCTCTGTTACACTATCAACCATTCAACCATAAGAACAACTTTAATCCAAATAGCTAAGGAAATAACTTATACTAAAACTATTAGCAGCCCTGGCGCCTTAACAATAACAATCGAATCGATAGAGGGTCATGCGCCAGCTCTTTGACAAAATTAGACATCGTAGGCAGTGATTATTGTCCCACAAGAGCCCATGGATTCCATCATGAAAAGCACACCAAGTAATGATAAGATATCAAGGTGGATTCGAGAACATTTCATTATTTATTGAAAGCAACACCGAATGAGAAGGATAACAACGATGATGACAATCATGGCAAGAACCATAATAGTTTTCGTTGCTTATTTATTACACCATTCGATAGATAGGAACACGAGCCAGTGCATACACTTAGTTAGGCAATGAGCAGTGAATCCCAACAGCGTCAATGGCTGTACCAGCTCGCCCAAAGAAGCCCAGAATCTTGCTCCCCTCCTCCAAAGTAAGGGCGAAAGAAGTGCCAGTCTTTTTACCGACACTTATGGATGCACCCTTGTTAGTATCAAGAGTAAGCAACATCACAATTGCATGTCGCTGATAATTGGATAACGCATGAAAATATCCGGAGATAGAAGTGAAGTACTCGTCCTCCTCGAGGATGATCTGCAAAAAAGGATCAAGGATTTACTGAGAAACTAACAACGGGAAAAAGAAAACTAGTTGAAACACATCTAAAATTGCAATGTATTTTCAACAGAAATTGGTTTGACCACCAAACGTGTTGCTTGGAAACATTAATCTGGTCGAACCAGTTGATATGGTTGGACAAAGACACGAAGTTGATAAGTGTGTACACATAATAGATGTATAGATATACCTCCTTGGAAGCGCCGGTGGTGGTTCCATGTTTGTTGGTGTGGGAATTACCGTTAAGAATGTAGGTAGTCTCCAACCCCACAATGTTATCTCCATAATAGATCTTAAGTTTGGTGATGCGGTCAGCTTGGCCCATATCCCACGCATGCCCTCCGTTGCCACCCCATGGCCCCACCTTCACCATTCTCCCCTGCGTGCATCAGCATAAACACCACATGTCATCCATCTTCGTGTAGTGTACGAGCGAGTGTAGTTGAAGAAGTCCGAAAAGGGATGGAATTTTGAAGACTAACAACGCCACTCACCATATTAGCAGCAACTGAGAATAATGAATGGACGCGCACACTCCCTTGGCGGCAGAAGATGCTATTGCAGGACTTGGTGCTGGGAAGGACATTGGATGAGGGTATTTATAGCCCACCATTCTGGTTTGGATAAGTACGAGCTGATGAAGACAGCAAGCAAGATTTGCACCCCCATTCACCACCGTCCTAAAATCTCACGTAAACGTGAAACATGCATATTCCGTGCTCTTCCTCTTTTTTTCATTGCTTGCATGCTTGCATGCAGTGTAATTAATTGTTTGCTAGGAACGAGATGTGAGGACCACTATCTCCTTTCATTAGCTAGTAAACATATTAAACTTGAATACATTGGCCGGGTGGTTCAGCCCAACAGCACCACTATCTCCCTCCATTGGCGGAGACGACGAGCTCCATCTTCATCTTGTCCATGTGGATAACGCCCAATTAGAAGGAAACGTGGATTTGGTGGTCGTTCGCCTCGTCTCCATCCTTGGGATCAAAAGGGCGAGCTCCAGTTTCCAAGTCCTGCCTGCTTAGTGTTTTGACCCTCTAACTTCTTCATCTCGACAAAGGCATGCCCATTATTATCACGAATGTGAGGTGTCAATAGGAAAATTATCTTTCAAGAATAATCAAATAACTTCGATTATTTATTTCTGACACCTGCGGTGTTATTTTGAACAGACAAACACTAATCGATAAAGAATTGTTTTTATACTCGAATTTCCAGTCATCTAAGGAATATGAATCTATTATTACTGTTTTAGTTCGCTCAATTGTGAACCATATCATTTATTTCTACCATCATTACCAAAGTTTATTTTAAAAAAAATTATTATGGACTCTAAAATAAAAAATCAATCCTAGTAGAAGCAAGTATTGAAATGGAGTATTAGATAACATATCTAGGTAATGAGAGTTACATATCTAGGTAATGGACATATTTTGAAGACGTTAGATGTTGAAGCTGGTAAATATTTTTATTCTTTATTGCAAGATACTGAATCAAATCACATCGTCACCACTTTCATTTGTTAAGAAAAAGAAAATAAAAACCCATTGTGACAATGACCCTATGAATGAAAAAGTGTTCGCGCAAGGTTCTTATAGTGGCTCTGGAGAGCTCTTGAGAGCTCAAAATGAGATCAACTATGCTCACACTACTCTTTTCCCTACTTTTCTTTTTCACAAAATTATAACATGCATTTTGGTTAATGACAAGGTTCTTAAATTTGGTAGGCCAGTTCAACATATAAGTTATACATAAATTCAAAGGACACAGTTCCTATCACGATCGAACAGATAGCCATTCGATTTGAATGAATTAGTATACTTTGACTTGACTGTCGATGTGTCAAGAATTCAAGTTTGATTTACTTAAATTGTGATAGTTAACGATTTAGAGTGATAGTTCAATCATAACCATTTTGAGGAACTATAAATCGATCAAAATTGTTTTGACGACTTACGAACCTGTTTGTTTCGTTCCAATGTCATTTGGTGCAAACTTCCTAGGGCACTGAATAAACTTGAACCTAAAAATATATAGTCTTCCACATAATTCCAACATCTTAATTCCTGATCACTAAAGAAAGAAAACCCAACACACATTGAAGTGATTATTATTAGAAAAATATACTCACTGTGAAACTAGGAAATAGTTCATAATGCTCTTGTAGGGATACTTGTATCGAATTACTTCTCTTGGATATTTATGTGAATTATTATATTTTCAGAAAATCTTGATACTTGTTTTTTTTTAACCTTTGGCATTGATTTTTTTAAAAAAATATGGTTAATTTGACCTGAAAATATAGCATTGAGTAGGAAATATAGTGGTATTATGAAAATATCCCTTAGTAGGTCCTCATATTAAAGCCCAAAAGGATGCAAAACATGGGCTGGACGTGGGCCCAGTAAGCCTGCTAGTTTTTGAAATTTAGGAAGTTTCAATCACTTAATTCTGCATGTTTCTTCTTCTTGCTTTATCTTTCTTTTCTTTAACTTGCTTTATCTTTCATTAAAAGTGTCAATTAGTTTAACTGATAGAAATCTTAACAGATTATTACAAAGCCTTGGTTCAAATTTCACCTTCGTCACTTATTCTTTATTGATAAACAAATTTTTTTCAAAATATCAAACTCAAGTGCTGGCCTGGGTTCAAACAAGTGGCATAACTCTAGTTTAGATTGAGAAGGAGCCAAGAGATATTATATGAGTCAAAATCATATAAGAACTATGTCAGAGGTGTACCAACAATAAGATCTTTTTTATGTTTAAATTAATTTAAATTTTAAAGATTCGATGATCTTAGAGAGTAATTTACTAAAAGAATTAGATCTCTCATGACGCAGGATAAGGGGCTTGTTTATAGTACAGAATATAACCATTGTGGATGAAGGTTATGGTTGATGTCAAAAAAGATTATACACATCATTCGATTATAAATAAAATTATGAAGTCATTTATCGGCTTAGTCTTATATCATTGTCATATTATTAATTTTGATTCTGTGTCACGTCGACCCAATTAGAGTATTGACTCAACAATAACGATATGTCTGTTAAGCATTACTCAATCGAGGTTGACTTATTGATAATTACTTTTATCAATAATGATTTTGAGCTTAATTATAGGAGTGATGTCAATTTTTATTCAAAATATTATAACCTGATTTTGAGTAGTAGGAATTATGATTTCTACGAAGGTTACGGATCGTCGTGCTTAGAAAATGGCTGCATCATATCTTATGTGAGCTTCCTACTATAAGTCTTTGTACCCAACTATATGTGGCTGGCATACGGATGCCTCCACCATTTAATTGAGGGGGAAGTCAAAAGTAATCCAAGTGTTATTAGGATCCTCTCTCATTTTGATCTAACGATGCTGTTCTTAGCATCTCTAATTTAAAATGCCGTGAAGTCGATGAATAATTGAAGTGCTTTCTTTGTAATGTTCATCGTCTTCAATTTTTTTATTGATTTAATCCCGTATTAGAAGAATACATCTACTCATTCCCTCTTCAAAAGATCATCCGTGTGGTTGATCGGAAGCTTTGAGATTCGGGATAGCGGAATTTTCTGGCCCCTGATGCTGTTCTAGAACAAGGTGGTGGGGCCCTTTTTTTTGTCCTCTTACATTTCATTTTCCTCGTGCCTTCCTTCTTTTCCATCGCCGTCGCCGAGTCCACCAAGTACAGCGACGAGATCACACGTAAAGAGACGAATAGTCAAACGAAGCAACCTCCCGATGCTGGCGACTCTAACGACTCCACCACCACCACTCCATATGATACGGCTATACGAAACTAGTCTATGAAGCAAATGACTCCGGCTTATCACTACCACCGGTAACGGCGACGGGGAGTAGAAAGGAGAAAACCACGAAGAAGAAGGAGATGAGTACGGGGCGGAGGTGGCGCTCCGACACCTTCCTCTTCGTCGCCTCCGCCGCCCTCCTCCTCGGCTCCACCGCCGCCCTCTTCGCCTGGCTCACCTTCTCCCCCTTCCCCAAACCCCTCCCCCGCTCCTCGCCCGGCTGCCGCCCCGACGGCGAGGGCTCGTGGTCCGTCGGCCTCTTCTACGGCCGCTCCCCCCTCTCCCTCGAACCCATCGAATCCGTAAGTACATCATCTCTCTCCTTTGGGTTTGACTCTTCCGTTGCGTTGACTTTGCTGATTCTTGATCGTGGGATGTGTTTGGGGGCCGCGGGATCGTGCAGTGGAACGTGTGGAGCAACGACACCGCGGCATGGCCGGTGGCGAATCCGGTGGTCACTTGCGCTTCGGCGTCGGATGCCGGCTTCCCTAGCAACTTCGTTGCTGATCCCTTTCTCTTCATCCAGGTCAGTGAATTAGGGAGAAGGTTGACCAAGAGGATTACCTTATCATATGTAGCATATGAGTGAGCAATATAGAGAGTTCAATTTAGCAGTAGCTTATTCTTCTTCTTGAGGTATGGAAATAGTTATCACTTCTAACACAACTATATACTTGAATTCTATGTTATGTTCATTCTTGAGTGACAGAATTCATTTCCAACATACATGCATGAGGACATCAGAACATCTAATTGTTAAACCACATCTTTCTGCTCTGTAACCTCTGTTCAGGGTGATGTATTATATTTGTTCTTTGAATCCAAGAACCCTATCACATTGCAAGGGGACATTGGGGTCGCTATCAGCAATGACAAGGGTGCGACATGGCACCACTTGGGCATCGCCTTGGATGAGGAGTGGCACCTCTCTTATCCATATGTTTTCAGCTACCAAGACCAGGTCAGATCGTCCTCTGCCCTTTACTCTTAAAACAAGCAGAGATGCATTTTATCCTTCGACCTGATGCTTAATCTTCCTAATGACATGTCTTGGCCCCGCAGATCTACATGATGCCCGAAGGCAGTAAGAAAGGGGACCTCCGGCTCTACCGGGCAGTGGAATTTCCACTAAGGTGGCAATTGGAGAAGGTCATTCTTCAGAAGCCCCTCGTAGATTCATTCATTATCAATTACCGAAGTCATTTTTGGCTTTTCGGGTCAGATTTCAGTGCTCCTGGCGCCAAAAAGAATGGAGAGCTCGAAATCTGGCACAGCAGCTCTCCCTTAGGTCCTTGGTCACCGCACGAGCAGAATCCAGTTCACAACATGGACAAGAGCTTAGGCGCTAGAAATGCAGGAAGGCCATTCACCTACGATGGCGAGCTGTATCGCCCGGGACAAGACTGCGGTGATACATACGGGCGGCGTGTACGTCTATTCAAAGTCAAGGTTCTCACCAAAGATGAGTACGAGGAAGTTGAAGTTCCACTTGGTATCGACGAGCCCCAAAAAGGCCGTAATGCTTGGAACGGAGCTCGCTACCATCACCTAGACGTGCAACAGCTTACGACGGATCAGTGGGTCGCGGTGATGGATGGCGATCGAGTGCCTTCGGGTGATGCTGTTCGCAGGCTTGTTATAGGCTACGCATCGTTCGGAGCTGCTATTGCACTGGTTATGCTATCGGGGGTGCTGCTGAGCTCGATTAAGTGCAATCTTCGCTTGAGCCGCTGTCTTCCGTTGTCAACGAGGCGAAGCGGTCTCAATGGGGCACAAGAACACCATCTTCAACTCTATTCTAAGCTTAGATGGTTGTTCAGCCGATTGAACAAAATGACATCTCACTTCAGATCAGGAGGAATAAGACCCAACTCCTGCGTAGGCCGGTCAGTTCTAGCTCTCTTGTTTCTGGTAGTAGTTACACTTACTTGTGTTGGCACCTATTACGTATACGGAGGCAATGGTGCAGAGGAGGCTTACTCGCTAAAAGGTCACTACTCTCAATTCACACTTGTGACGATGACATATGATGCTCGCCTCTGGAATTTGAAGACGTACGTGAAGCATTACTCAAGATGCTCATCGGTGCGCGAGATCCTAGTGGTGTGGAACCGGGGCCAGTCTCCAAATGTCAGCGAGTTCGACTCCACTGTGCCGGTCAGAATCCGAGTGGAGAAGAGGAACTCCTTGAACAACAGATTCAACGTCGATCCATCGATACAGACACTAGCAGTTCTGGAGCTTGATGATGACATCATCATGCCCTGCGACGACGTGGAGCGTGGATTCAAGGTCTGGCGAGACCACCCTGAGAGAATCGTAGGATTCTACCCGCGGCTCGCGGAAGGAAGGCCACTGAAGTATCGGGACGAGAAGTATGCCCGGAGACGAAGCGGGTACAACATGATACTAACTGGAGCTGCATTTATGGATCATAGGTTGGCATTCGGAAGGTATTGGAGCCAGGAAGCGAAAACAGGAAGGAAAATAGTGGATGAGTACTTCAACTGCGAGGATGTGCTTATGAATTTCCTGTATGCAAATGTGAGTTCGTCGAGGAAGACGGTGGAGTACGTGAAGCCTTCGTGGGCGGTAGACACATCAAAGTTCTCAGGAGTAGCCATCAGTAGGAACACACAGGCACACTATGAGGTGAGGAGTGACTGCCTTGCCAAGTTCACAGAGGTATATGGAGATTTGGCTGCCAATAAATGGAGATTCGGTAGCAGAAAAGATGGTTGGGATGTATAGCAGTAGCAGCTTGGCACCAACTATGTAATTTTGTTCATGTAACTTCTTACTTTGATTAAAGTATTCTATCATATCCAACTAAAAATTTCATCAATGCATTTTACAACCCACAAAACAGAGATCAAAATGGCCTAGTCACTATATATGCAACAAAGAGTTGGCCTTTGCTTGTTGCAAAACTTAATAAACTGCTTATTAACATAAACATACATAATAAACCACTTGTGCCAAAAGGTCGGGCTTTTTACTAAAACCAATGCATTCACCAACATATTTATACATTATGTTCATGCCTCTAAATGTCTATGAACATAGAGATTAAATTGACAAAACCCTACATATGATCAGGATAAATGCCAGCAACCGTAGATTCACCTAGTGATGTATTACCAGTTTATGGGGTTTAACAAAAAACACTAAGAGAAAGAGACTGCAAGAAAATAAAAGAGATTATTTAGGAAAAAATATTTTACATAAACTACTTCTGCATCACTCTAGATTGTTCAGAATCTTACAAACAAGAAAGGAAAACGAACACAGATTAATAGATGACTCAAACACATGAAAATAAATAAACCAATAGAGCCAGATGGCTCTCCAAAAATGCAGAAATCCATGTTGCTGGTACGTATGCACATTATTTTAAAAAGAACAAATACCGAAAGCAGGAAATATTAATTGTTAAAAGCAACACTAAGTCGCCAACCTTTTTCCACTTTGCAATTAAATTATGGTCTGCATAGCCCTGATCCAGGCAGAATTCATATAATTTCTTTGAGATCTCCTTCCTCCGATGATATATATATATATATATATATATATATATATATATATATATATATATATATATATATATATATCACATTCATAATATTTGATGTTGTTTGAGTCATCAAATATCACAAACCAAATTGAATAAGGTAGGCCCCCAATTCATCAGCTCCTACTGCATGAAAAATTCAAGTCCAAACCAGCAGAAAGATTATCCAAAACTATTGAAAAGAAACCATGCAAAACAGTTCACGTCTTTCATCATGTTCTGATATATCGAGATTTGTCAAAGAATAACGGTCATGAACCACCTTATTCCATATAAAAATTACACAATGTTCCTCAGCAAGAGTATCAAAATCAATGAAGACTCTTGTCCCACTTAGCAGTGGTGTTTCTGCTCTATCAGATGCCCACAACACCACCAGAGCCTCGGCGACACTCGTTCAGCATATCCAAGTAGAACTGACATTTGCTGATATCACTTCCAAAGTTGTTGATGCACTGTTTCAGAGCACATTCCATTAATTAGAACAAGGGACTTGCCCTTGACATTTACCATGGCAGACAATAAACAGCACTACTATTGCTAACCAACATAAAGTAAACATTTGAATTTAACTACTAGAGCCATGGCTCATAATAAGTGAAGCCATGGTATTCTCAGCGAACATGAAAGAGATTAATGCACTTACATCTTGGAAGGCTTTGTAATGTGTATTGCAAGCATCCGAACCAATAGAACTGCTCACTGGAGCTGCAGTAGCTGCTGGGGCTGGAGGGGTAACCATTTCATGTTGAATAGTACGAGGGCCAAGCACAGAATCAACCGCCCTGTGTGCAATAGCACTTCCAGTACCAAAAGCAATGCCTACAGACAGGAACAACTAAAAGCTAAGTCTATAGAAGCAACAAAGTATGTTTCTTAAACATAAATGCCTAAAAAATGATGAAAGGGATACGCCAAATGCTACTAACCATCTGCTATAGTGGCACCAATTCGTCCAAGAACTGATCCTCCTTGAACAGGAGCTGGTGGTGGTGCAGAGCGAGCTGCAGCAAAGGAAAACATTAACTATTGGCAATATGCAACAAATAGACTAAGATGCACCACAAAAAAAGTCCACAAAGTGTATATATAAATAAATAAAAATATATATGCAATTAAAAAAAAATTGAACTTAATTTAACATTGCTAAGAAAAGGGTTCACATTCTAGTTTATAATAGCAAGCAAGGATCATCAAGGAGACAGTAAATGAGTAGCAGGTACTTGGATATGATGAGATTCCAAATATGACTGAATGCACAAAGATGGCATATATGTATGTAGTAACCTATGCAAACTAGCAGCCGTACAAGGACATGATGTGAACACATTGCTACTACGGTATCCAACTTTACCATCATCCAGCTGCATTCACAACTAAAAGCATACACTCCAACAAAGATGCAGAGAACATATTCAAAACATTAGGTAGATCTCGAGAGGAGAGAGACAGATCAAGTACCTGGCTGCGGTGGGTTCCTTACCGGACGAGCAGCAGTGCGTCCTAAAATTGAGCAGAGAAAGTCAATACTGGAGAACAAATTAAAACATAAAACATAGACACTTTGAATAACTAGAGATGCATCACAAATAATTCACAACTCATTAGACCACAGATGCATTTCCACCAAAATGAATAAAGAAAAATATTCACAATATAAGCATCCAATCTCCCACATGATCCACTTTGACAAAAGTCACAAGGCTTATCCAACAAAGACAACCAAGTTCATCTTTATTTTTAGGCATATCAAGCAAGGAAATATTCATTATATACAGATAACTTACTATTATTAATCATCAAGCAATAAAATAACCAGGTTTCTGCTTTTGAGAAGCAAAAACCTCAATGACAATCCCCTCAGTCGAGTGTTCTTATCACTTACTGCAACTACATCATACAAAATCATCAGCGGAGTATTCAGCTATAGTGACTCAAGAACAATGCTGTTAAAGCCAATTAGAATTTTCAGATGGCCCTGTTACGCTTGTGGAACCTTTTTCATGTGCACTTGTTTGATAGGCTTTCTGAATGTTATATTCAAAAATTTACACGCTAGATGTAGTAATTATACTCAAGCAGGTTGAAGTTACGAGCCAAAGCCATTGGTTTTCAATTTTCACAAGAAATACTACATCAAATTGGCAATGCTTCCAATTAGAACTTACTCGAGTATAGAATTTACTCAAGTCTTTCATAACTAGAGTCAAATCTCTTGGATTTCGATCGCATGGTGTGAGCCCTGAGACAAATCCTAGTAACAATAATTGTCAAGCGACGCTTCTTCATGCTTGTCGTATGCAACCAAAATCAACACTACTAACTCCAGTTACTGAAACATCTTTTCTATTGGTATAAAAGAAGAAGATGCCAGAACGAAAATCCAAAAAATCGTTCCTTGAAACAAAAACTCAGTGATCCAAAAAGAAAAAACAATAAAAAGCAAAATGGAGCACAAACCTTGAGGAAAAGGTTTAAACGCATTAAAAAATTTTTTGATCATTCTGCATGGCAAGATCGATAACAGAACAACACAAAATGATCACAATGACGGCCAGTTACTTGATCGGATAGACATCAAGAACACCTATTCTCGATTATTTCGAAACCAGCAACAACAACAATCTGAAAACAACAAGACATGATCTTATTGACAACGACCTACTTGGCGGATCAAGGGGCGTTACCTCCAGAGCTTCGGCGAGGCATCGTCAATCCGGGAAAGAACAAGATTGGGAAGTCCAGGTTCTGGATGAATTGAAGAAGAAAGGGGGTTATTATATCCACATACATACATACAGGGCGCACGGTATTCCAGAAAGAACAGGGAGTTTCCAGTGGGTCGGTTCTCCATGGAACGCATCCGTCCGTTTAATTTCGATTCGACGAAGGATAGAGAAATCTTCTATTTCGTGCGCTCCAAGTTTGGCCCTTTACATTGGTCTCCGGACCTTAATTGCTGAAAATAATGACCAGGAAAATATACTGACGCGGCAAGCAGCGAGAACCATCTCGTACGCCTGATGCGTGGATCCCACGCCATAATAAAATTATCAAAAGGCGAAATTGACCAAAAAAAGAGAGAGTTAATTATAAGACGAAATTTCGAAAAAAAAATTGATAATTTTTCAGATAGCACTCTAATTTTAAGAAATTTTCATATAATATTTTTTTAAAATAATCATCCACTCAATCTCTAATCATGCCTCCGTCTCCTTAGATTGGTCCTCTCCTTCTCGAATAATTATCTATTGACTACGACATATGTATGATTATATCTAGAGAGATAAATAATAAAAGTCTCACCCTCGTCGAAACCTAACCAGCACCTCCTCTGTCCTCTACCTCATCAAACTTTTTTTTTTATACTCATGCACGCTTCTTTTATAGCCCTCACACGAGGAAAGAAGCAACGATGGTTCTTGTGCAATGAGGTCGCGATGAGATCCTCTAAAGTAGTGATGGCTTTCACGTTTTCGAGGGCATAGAGGCTACGGTGGAGGTGGTGCATGGTGTTGGCGATGGTGGGTCAATGGAGGTAGAGATAAAACGTTCTTATCATCCGGTTAAAGATGTTTTTCGAAAAAATTTTAAAATTAAATTGTTTTTCAAAAATTCGTCCTAAATTATATATGAATAATATTTATCTTTTATTTATGAAAAGCCGGAATTTTTATCCATGAAATGTCCACGACATCATTCGTATTCTATTATATGCGGAGAGACACAGTGCGCTAAATTTACATGGTTATATCCTCCAAATCTCACCAGTAATCCTGGCAAGAACAAGAACCATCTTTAAACTCATGAAATCTGATCCTATCTCTCACCACGATCTCCACATCGTACACCCTCGAGATCAGCTTGATCATGGTGTGGCAATCTCTGCAGACCCTCAAGTTCTTCAGCACCCGAATCGGCTCCCCGGGCTTCGCCTCGAGCAGGCCGAAGGCGATGGCGAGCCGCTCGCTGTGCAAGCGAAGCGAGTCCCACTTCACACTGTCGAGTTCAGCCACCAATGGTGCTTGTGATGAGTCCGGCTCGTAGCCGACCATCGCAAGCCTGTGCTCCACTTCATTCAGCTTCTCGTAGATCCTGTTCGATTGCGGATGGCTTGTGTCGCCGGCGACGAACTGATGCACCGCGCCGTCCGTCTCGATCGAGCTGCATCCGGGCTCCTTCTTCACTCCCTCGTCGCTCATCAGCCGACGAACCGAACCCACGTCGTTCCATCTGTTCGCCGACGCGTAAACCCTGGAGAGGAGCACGTAGACCCCGCTGGAATCGACGTTGTCGGATTCCAGAGCCTGCCTCGCCACTGATTCACTGACTTCTACTCCTGCATTCTGCTTGCAGCAGGCGTCGAGAAGACTCCTCCAAATCACTGCGTCGGGCTTGCAAGGCATGCTCGAGACGAGGTCCAGAGCCTCGCCTATGCGTCCTGCCCGAGCGAGAAGATCAACCATGCAGCCGTAGTGTTCGATCCGAGGCTCGATCCCCGTCTCGCGGACCATGGAGTCGAAATACCTCCGCCCATCGTTGACCAGCCCGCCGTGATTGCACGCGCTCAAGACGCCGACGAACGTGATCGAGTTCGGCCTAAATTTCTTCTCGCTGGCCAACCTAGCAAAGGTATCGAAGCACTCCTCGACGCGTCCATGCATCGCGAAGCCCAAGATCATTGCGTTCCAGGAGGCCAGGTCCCGGTCGGGCATTCGCTCGAACACTTGTCTAGCCATCGCAATCGAGCCGCATTTCGCGTACAAATCGATCAGCGAATTGTTAATCAAGACGTCATCGGCAACCATTCTGTCAAACTTCCTCAGCACCAACGCGTGAGCCCACATCCCCAGCGACAGAGCCGCGACGCCCCCGCAGGCTCCGATCACGCTCTGGATCGTATACTCGTCGGGCGAGAACTCGTGCTGCATGGCCCTGAACAGCGCGAGCGCCGCGTCGTACTCCCCATTTCCGACATGCCCGTCGATGGTCACGTTCCAGGAGACCCGCGACCGAGATGGCATCCCGTCGAACAGCTTGCGGGCGAGGGGCATGTGGCCACAGGAGGCGTAAAAGTGGATAAGGCTATTGAGGACGTAGAGGTTGCCGCCAAAGCCGAGCTTGAGGAGCTGTGCGTGGATCTGGAAACCCTCGGGGAGGGCGGAGAGGAAGGCGCAGGCGGTAAGGACGGCGGGGAATGTGAAGTTGTCCGGGCGAGCGGTGGGGAGCATGCGGCGGTAGAGCACGAGGGCGAGGTGCTTGCGGTCGGGGGATCGGGCGCAGGCGCGAATGAGGGCGTTCCATGAGACGGAGGAGGCGGTGGCGTTACCGGCCGGAGGGCGGAGGTCGGAGAGGGGAGGCAGCGGTAACGGCGGTGGTGGAAGGGCGGAAGAGAGGGAGGAAGGCATGGTTGGGAGGAAGAGCGTGAAGGCATGGTGACATGGCGATGCTTGTTTCTGGATTTGGGGATCGAGTCTGTGTGGCCAAGAAGAAGAGTGAGTGAGTTGGGCCGCCAAAACAAATTCACTTTTACATAGATGTTTTTGGGCGGTTTACGTGTGCATGGATCCGAAGCATATTTAATAGTAGATATTTCGAAATGACATATATACTCCTATTTTTCAAGAACATAGAGTTATCAGTTATTTTTTTAGTAACATATATAATATCCTTGGTCTCGTGCTTTTGTCCAGTCCAATTATGAATGATTTTATGATTTAACATAAATATGAGGCGACATCTGGACACTTGCCTTTTATTACTAAGGCAATGGTTTGATTGGTACAGGGATTGATGTTGAATATAAATTTGTCTAAGTTTCTTTTAGCTTAAGAACTCAACTTCTTTCTTCATTCATGACAGTTCAAAATATTTTGATCAATATAATAATTTTAACTAAAAGTGTCAACATAATCTCTTAATCTTATATTAGTTGCATACCTAATTAATTTTTTATTTAGAAAAACACATAATATCCTATTCAATAATCTTCACTTACCAACAAATGTTGTTGATTCGATTCAAAAAGTCCTACGGTGCATATGGATACATATGGAAGACAACAGAGCAGTATCACATCTACTTAACTAGCTGAAGCAAGACACGAACGAGGATTACAATCTAGCATCATATTGGCTCAATTTTTCTCTTCCTAGAGAAAAACTTTTGACACTTTCATTGCTTAAAAGAGAAATAAAAATATGAAGCATCCACGACTTCCTTTCTCCCGGACGTACTCATTAATTCCACTTGAAAAAAAACAATCACTAGAACTTAATTTACCCACGAGCACATCAAACTAGAACTTGTTTGTTCACTCAGATGAATCACCATCCAGAACAATGGTGCTGATTGTAGGACGAGCTGTATAGGGACCACATTTGTTGATCAAATGAAGAGAACACAATGCCTTGGAGATCTACTAGGATCATTCAAGTCCCACAGGAGCATCAGCTATCCGAATTCTATACCAATGAACTGATGATCCAGGGTGATATCTTGTGCTTCCAAGCTCTCATCATCCAACTCTATATTGATGTTCTCAGTATCAATGACCACACTCGCAGGTCCAATGAGCTTATCATCCACACGAACGGTGCACTTGTAGTATGCACCATCCTTTGGTGGCTGGTTCAACATGCATGACCTGGGAACCAAAATCCGTTTCTGTGAGTAAAACTGTTTATCCAAAGACAGCACGAGCCGGTGCTTTCTACCAAGAAGTTCTGCTACATAATCCACATCGCCCATAGCAAGAGCATGGCGAACACGTGTAGATGATACCTGACCTTTGTCACTTGAATTGATACTTCTATAAGCACCATTATAGGATCTTTGGTTCTTGTCCAAAACGGGGCTTACAATAAATGCAGCCAAACCATATTCTTTGCAGAGTCTCACCAACTCCGATGCATCACCAGATGCCTTGTATCCAAATCTGTAATTCTGACCTGCAATGATGAACAAATTTATCACTATATCATTCTGTAATTGTGGACAAGCCTTAAATCCAATAAGTGGTTATGCTATACCTGCAACTACTCCACTTACTTTGAGCTCCTTAGATAACTTTTCAACAAATTGCCGTGGGGTAAGATGCCTGACAACTGAAAATTGAACCTGGTATTCCAAGGGTACTTCATTACCACAGTAAGGAGCCCAGGAAGAGAGTACACGCTTCCTGTCACATTGTGCAACTATAGGAGGCCTGTGCAGAAAGTTGAGACAGCTTATAATTCCTACAGCCAAGACAAAGCAGCTTCAAGCATGCAAGTAACTTATCGATAGAATGAAAAAAACTAACAAGTTCAGATAAAATATCATTTAGAAGCAAATGAATGAAACCCAGTGAGAGGAGGCTAGAGAGAAGACATTGGAATACCTCACGAGCTGCATGATTGTGACTATTATAAGGCTATTCTACACTTCATTTTTTTCTGCTTACTTTTCCACTTTTAACAGCGCAGTTATTATTAGGTTCAATTTACTTGTCACACACTTGGATTTTGGGCACACAGAGCATTTAAGATATTATGAGCACATACATGGTAAGCTTTACACACCAAGAAATGCAGCATAAAGCGGCCAACTGGGATCTTCACCAACCACAACAGTCATTTATGAATGTGTGAACATGACAAGTCATCATCCAGCTTAAGCTTAATGTGGACAACAGGCAATAGGTACCTCATCTCAAAGGCAGAGGGAGTGAATGAAAAATCAAGCCTGACACAGAGGCAGGGAAAGCGCAGACGCGAGAAAACTTCAAAACATGTTGCAGACATCTAAAATTAACAGATTTCCGAGTAGACTCATATTTTTTTTCCTTTTTGCTCCTTTTGCATACATACACATATGTGTGCGTGTTACAAAACACTCATAGGAGAGATCTGCAGATAATGTGTTTTACTAAGGGATCAGACCCCTGATCTATAGGAAAACACCTTTGGATACAGACAATTCAGCTACTCTGATGGTGGTCAAGTTCATTTTCATGTTGTTTGCCCTACAAGTAACTGCAATTCGACAAATCCTGTTGTGCATCAGCTAAGATGCAGATCCCAATACCAAGCCAAGACAGAGAACTAAAGTTTAAGCGCCAAGCAAATTGGGAACTGAAAATAATACTTGTAGTCAAGGACAAAAGCTAAAAGCTCAGTCTAACAAAGGACCAGACCATGCTAACTTTTGGATATCTGAGAACACTGATAATAAAAGAGATGAAGGAACGAACACGAGATGTTATCCAATACCAAGGATAGTTGCTTAACTCATGGTTTTAGTCAATATAGATTTACAACTCAAGCAAGTCCTAAAGGTGATGGTATGAACTCCAGCCTTTTTATTAAAAATTAAGATGTCTAGAAGCTCCAGCCCCAACATACCAAACTAGATGTCTGCAACAAAAGGTGTAATTCTAGTGTAGTTTTGAGTCAAACATGCATAAAAAGAATGGCATCTCACAGGAAAAAAAATTCATGGACCTAATCCTTGAGGCCCTGAAGTTTGAATTACTGCTAATCATTGACCAGATCACACATGCTACAAAAAGCGATATATGTATTTCTAGATCAGAGTATGTACCCAGGTTTCTAACAATTCTACGATACATAAGATTGCAACAACTTGTGCTATGAATTATATTTCAGGAAAGTCTCAAACACCAGTCGAATAGGTACATACTGACTGGTATATAGTGGTTTGACCAAGATACAGGTCAGTACAAGTGGGTATTTATTTTTTTGTCATATCAGGCAATAAAAGTCGAATTTTACCCGGTGTACCATCTGACCAGTTCCTGAAATTGGTAACAGATACAGATATAGATATAATCATTGGATTCAATTACCAGGATGCACCAAACTGATAATTGGTTTTATATATAGAGTAAAATTTGTTGCAATGCTTTCTTAAAATTATTAAGAATATAATCTTCTAGAAATTAAAAATATTAAGAATACAAGTCATTCTGCAGAACAACTTTGGAAATGAAAAGAACACTTTCCAGAGTTCACATTCATCAAAGAGGACTACAAATACATAAGCCAAGAGAAGAAAAGCAATGTAATAAACATTTCAAATATTAGCATGCAATGCTGTGCACCTTGATTCCCAACCAAGTACTTCAGCAATTCCAACAAAAGAAAGGAGGAAAGGAGTCCCAGCTTTTGATGCTTGTATGACAAGTTCGCGGTGACCAGTATGAAGAGCATCAAACTTGCCTAAGGCCACTATACCTCCTACAAAACGATAAAAAGAAACTAAAAGAAATGTCCAATATATGCTGACTGCAGTTCTTGAAGGCAAATAAAGAATATACATCGGCAAGAAAATGGCCAATTTAAAGAATAAAGAAAGAAGAAATTGCACCATTCAGATGCTACAGAATTGAGACTGCATGTTAAACATGGATTTTCAAATATCGGGGTTCTGAAGCCCACATAAAGTGCAAATGATGAATGCCATTTTTTTTAACAAATACTAATTAAAAAGAATATATCAAAGTTAGATCTAGGATTGCATATAGCGGAGAGCCCAAGAAAGTCACCTAGTGAAGCATATCAGTGGAAAGTTGAAGCCCTTAAAAGAGATTTAAGAATTTCTTATCAAGTCAAGAAATTCTTAGAGAATCAAGACAAATGTAAATGATATTATGTTTAAAGACAATTCTTATCTCCACCATAGTAAAGCACCCTGCCTTGCTATGCAAGTCATACGATCCTATGATATTTTACCATATCCTGGAATAATTTATTGAAAAAGGCATGTCTCATATGGCAACCGACCGGGCGATGGATTATGAAGTTTACATGTCTTGTTACTTAACAATTCATCACATATTCAAGCTCAGACAGGAGAAGCTAAATACCATAATATACATAAATAAATAAATATAACATGTGTGAAAAATATTACTTCATCATATCATGTAAAGTGAAACATAACATAAGTCTCCAATTGAATAAGGATCACAAAAGAACACATACAATACTGTGAAGTTTCATATCCTCTCATATATGCACAGATGATAAATTTGTCTATAATAGTAGACATAAGAAATACAAATGTCGGAATTTACCTATCAAGCACACATTCTTGATCTGATCCATAATCAATGAGAAACTTATCTTTCCTCATTTCTTCACTACCTAAATTTGTTTCCTGTGGTCCACCTGAGCTAAAAACTCTTGCAATAGAATGTTGTACAACCTTATGCACCAGCAAGTACCTCTTTTTATTCAACCAACAACAATACCTGCAAAACAAGGTCATAGAGATTTAAAATACAAATACAGAAATTATTATTATTATTATTATTTTTTGTAGGCATAACTAGAGGCATTAGTACCACATCGGGAAGATACACTACCACAGAGGACAAGGAGCTGGGTAGACAAGGCACCACAGCGAGGATTCAAAACCCTGATGTAAGGTAAGGAACCTGGGCACACTACCACCACGCTAGCCAGTTGGGTGTATTCTAGTCAACATTTCGTTAACATGTCCTAGGCTCTTATCGACATTGAACATCTATAATTTGTTTATTCGGTATTAAGATCAAGCAAGAGAGAGTAGAACCCAATAAGAACTGTTTAAATCAACTAGATTCTTTCAACTCAATCTGTACAATGGTCCATCTCTGTATCTATTCTAGCCCAGAATAGAAAGGCATGCTCTTGAGAATCTATAACAGGTTGTTTAAGTTACACGTACATTACCAAAAACCACGTAATAAAATGCCATTTCTTGACATATGAGGAAGATACTTTGCATCCTTTTTCTGTTTCATTAACAACAGTAAATCAAAACCACCTATGGTGCTTTTAATGTTCGTGCTTTATCATCGTATCTCATTAGGTCTCATCAGCAGAATCTCCATCTTGTAGAGAAAGTGTCTATTAACTGAATCAAATATTTTTTGTAAGTCAGCTTTAAAACATATTTTCGTCCTTTTTGATTTGGAGTGCAGATTCTTTACCAAGTCATTAGCAAGAAAAACATTGTGATGTATACTTCTCCCTTTAATGAAAGCAGCCTAAGTAGGACTAATGATCTTGTGCATAATTGTTTGCATTCGATCTGTAAGCAACTTGGAGTGTCCCCTTGATAACGCTTTTTTTTTGTAAGTAAATGTAATTGTATTTAGTATGAAGTTTGTACAAAGCAGCTTTGTCTACACAATCCATAGACTATAGCCTAAGATCTCTTAAAGCAGTTTAGGAGAATGCACCCCACCTCAGAAAGGTGAAATGGTCTCACTCCACCAGACTCATCTCCAAGAGAAGTTAAACAGAAAAATAGCCATGACTATATATGTTGTAGACCATGACGCTTTACTATAAGCAACAAATAGTAAAATGCAATAATTAATCATTCCTAGACAACCTGTGAATACATCATATTATTGAAGCATAGAAATACATAATACAACAACCTCATTCTATAAAGTATTAACGAATTATAAAATTGAATCTGATAAAGATATCTTTCTCTCTACTTGTTAAATGCTTCATTTCCAGATCCTGCTCCATACATAATATTGAGTCGCTAAGTATCTCGAGCAAAAGGTGAGCATTATGTGTGTTATGGCCCTCAAAGATTTTACTTCACCTCTCCTTCCAAATCCACCAAATAGCACATTTGAAGGTAATCTTTGCCAGTTGTGTAAGAAGATCTTTTCTTGAGAAGCTTTGCTGCAGCTGTTCTAGTTCTTGATGCAAGTTTGGCATTGGTAGCCTATGTAGTTGAAATATCTTCATAATCTCCATCCATACCAAATTAGTGTAGTCGTAAGCAAAATAGAGATGATCAATACTTTCTTCCTGTTGCATAGAAAGAGAGCATCGGTTAATAAGATATATACCTTTTCGCTTCATATTGTCTATTATAGGTAATTTTTATATATGCACTAATTCACCACCGCCCCTCCCCCCTCCTCTTAGTACTGATTTCGATCCTAACATCATGTGTGAGAGTTCATCGATATTATTTTGTTATTCACCCTCATCAATTCTTTTATTAATTTGAGGAATAATAATTTTTGTAATAGGAGATGATATTGGAGAATTAATTTGAATCTCCTTAATATTAAAATTGATCTTTAAGATTTTTCACTCCGACTGATTTTGCTATTTTCTAGGAATATTATATTACCAGATTCTACTATCTTCATACTATGATTAGAGTAATAAAATTTGTATCTCTTAGACTTTTTTGGATAACCAATAAAATATTCAAAAATAATTCTTAGATCGAATTTCTTTTTATATGGATTGAATACTCTTATCTCTGTAGGACACCACCAAATATATAAATGTTTCAGACTGGACTTCCTATTGGTCCATAACGCAAATGGAGTTGATGGAACTGACTTACTAGGAATTCTATTCAAGATATACATAATTGTCTTAAGAGCTTCACCCCATATTTAACTATTCCATACAAATGAATAACTAATCATGCTCCTAACCATATCCATAAGAGTACGATTTCTCCTTTCAGCAATACCATTCTACTGTGGCACACTTGGTAAGGCATATTGAGCATAAATACCTCGTTGTTCTAAGAATCTAACAAAATAACTAATATTATGACCGGATTCATCATATTTGCAATAAAATTCATCACTCTTATCAGATCTAACAATTTTAACTTTTCTATCTAATTGTCTCTCGACCTCATTTATGTATACTTCAAGAGTGTCAACAGCTTGAGACTTTTCATGTATTAGATAAACATAACCATATCTAGATATGTCATCTATAAATGTGATGAAATACTTTTCTCCACTAAAACAGAGAATATGAAGTGGTTTGCAGATATCAGTATGAATAATCTCAAGGAGTTCTTTACTTCTTGTGATATTTTTCTTTGTATGTTTAGTTTACTTTCCCTTAGTGCAATCTATACAAACATTAAAATCAGCAAAGTCTAAATATTTTAAAATATTATCCTTCATTAATCTTTCAATTCTTTCTTGGGGATATGCCTTAATCGTCTATGCCACAATATAAAAAATCTTTTATTATTGAAATTATGTTTTTATCCAACACTTGATTGCAAGGTGAATAATATCTTTGTAAACTCAGGATTCAAATTAATTCTACAAATCATCACATAGAATTCCAAAACTAACTTTTATTGAATCATAAAATATATTGAGTTTACCATTAAAAAAAGATAATATCCTAACTTATCAATTCTAGATAGAGAAACTAAATTTTTAGAAATAGTAGAAACAAAACATATGTCAACAAGATCCATCAGATGACTCATCTCTAAGCGTAGCCGATAAGTCCCTATTGATATAACTTTCATTTTGAGATGATTTCCCATAATGATGAATCTTTCATGTTTTTTTGGTTTTCGGATTGAAAGAAATCCCTACATATTATTGGTAACATGAGTTGAAGCATCAGAATTAATCCACCAAGTATTAGAAGAAACTTTTGTAATGTTTGATTCAAAATATACAAAGTTCGAGTTTATATCATTTTTTTGAACTAAGTTTTACATTTAATATAGTCCTTCTTCACATGTCCTTTCTTACCATAAAATAAATACTTTACTATAGAAGCTTTCCTATCATTAGTCTGTTTAATATTTTTAAACCCGATAAATTTCTTTGATGGATGATACTTCAATTTTATTTTCTTGTCACCAACTCTTTGAGTAGTAGCCATGATAATATATGAACTTTCCTGTCTTAATCTTAATTCTTCTTGAATACACATACTAATTAACTCATTCAAGTCTCACTTATTCTTATTTGTATTATAGTGAATCTTAAATGAGCGAAACTGAGAAGGAAGAGAATTAAAAATGAATTGCATGAGGAAAGACTCATCAACGTTCATGCCTAATGCTTTAAGTTTTGCAGTTTTATCAGTCATATTGAGGATGTGATCTTGAATTTCTCTAGTGCCATCATATTGAGCTATAGTTAGTTCTTTTATTAGCATGCCAACTAATGACTTATCAGTAGATTTAAATCCGTCTTCAATAATCTTTAAATATTCCTGTGCACTAGTTGTAATCGGTAATAAAGTCTTTATATTATTTGCAATTATCATTCTTATGAACATTAAACTAAGTCTATGAACATGAGATCTTTCTCAAGTCTTCATTTTATTAACTTGTTCAATAGTATTTTCATCAGTCGAGTCTGTGGGCTTTTCAATAAGCAATACTAAATTAAGATCTAATATGCCTAATGTGAATTACACATACTCTAACCATTCTGAATAATTTGATCTACAGAGTACAGGGACACTAGAAGCATGAGCATGTATCGAATGAAGTATCATTGTAAAAAAATATATATAAAATAATATTAATATTTTGAGTTTCCAAAATATAATGAACTATTGATACCATCCATATTTCACTTTTGGGTTAAATATTGACATATCTAGTATTCACTCAAGATCATCTATGGAGGACTGATACCATCCTTATGGAATAATATTGTTACCTTTAGGTATACAACCCTAAACTGCAATGATATCTAAAATAGTATCATCCTATCCCATCATATAACTATTTAAAGTAGATTCTTCTTTGTGATTATTTAAATCTCCTAATTATGTGTGGTATTATTTATAGTATTTCCTTGATGTCATTTAGGATTAGTTCCTTAATGTCATTTTGAGTTATTGGTCTAGGTCACTTTGGTGGCTATAAGACCAATACAATGATATAAAATATAATTTAAAATATCCTATAAATGATAAAACTTTTATTGTAATTCACATCTCATGAGTCTATCATCCTAGGTCTCTTTGACAGCTACTGGTCAAATAAAACTTAGGGAGATAAGTTACAAATAATGTTTATCAAATTTCTTCAATTTAATTTATGCTGAATAATTCAATAATAGAATAACAACCATAATAATTATTGAACATTAATCAATAAAAGAAAAAACTTATATAATAATTGTAATCATGATAACATATAAATCATATGTTTATATGAAAGATATATATTATTTTATAATTTTTTAAAATATATATATATATATATGTGAATAACTAAAGAAATATATAAGCATAATAATTAAAATTTATTTACCACATGTAAAATGTAATCAATAAATCATATGAGAAAACTCTAAAAGAAAATCATAATTTATAGTTTAATCGAAATATAATCATGATCAAATTCAATCATAATTAAAATAAATCATATTTATCAATTTTATAATTGAGGATATAAATTAAAAATTTTAAATAAACTATAATTTAGTGATAGGATATTAACTACAATTATAACAATTATAAGTGTAGAACTGTCAAAAGAATTAAAAATGTATTAATAAAATATGGAAGGGCAATGTTATCATTTTCAAGAAAGGGCAAAATTATAATTTTGCCTTAAAACCCAAGTCTCCCTATGCCGCCATCGCCTCCTATGCGGATGGCGCCGATGCGGCCGTCGCCTGTGCACGGCTGCCGTCGATGCGGCGCGGCCTGTGCCTACACGCGGCTGTCTCCGGTGCGGTGCAGCCTGTTCCTGCGCGTGGCTGCCATCGATGCGGCACGACCTATGCCTGCGCGCGGCCGCTGCCTCTGCCCGTGGGTAGGCGCCGCCAGTGTGGAGTTACAAATGGAGTTACAGACGATGACATATCTAGGTACCGAGAGTTCCGTGCTCATGCATATCAAACCTGACATATTTCGTACATGTTGGACGACGAAGCAAATAAATATTTTGACGCTTTATAGTAAGTAAGATACTGAATCAAATCCCGTCGTCGCCGGTTACATTTGTTAAGAAGTTCTCGTTCGTATTTGAGCACAAATTACGTTAGCTTGTAGTGACTCCAAAGAACTCAAAATGAAATCTAAGCGTTCCCCTACTTTTCTTTTCCATAAAATCATGGCATACATTTTGGCTAATGACAAGGTTCATAACCTCGATAGGCCAGTTCAACAAACAAGTTATATATAAATTCAACGGACAAAACCTTATTAAGGATGGTTCAAACTAGACTGTGATGGTTCTTTTAAGGAATAGATGGTGGCTTAGGATATGTTTTGCATGATTTGCTCGCCATGTTATCTTTCTTGGCGGTAGGTAAATACAATAAAGAGACATTATGTCCTATGAAGCACGCGGCAGGAGGGTTTGAAAGCAACTTTGCGAAATGACATTCGACATATCATCATAGAATCAAATTTGGCATTCATCATGCAACTTCAATACAACTTCGTTGTACCATGGACACTACGTCACTGACATTAAATATTTGTGAGACAGTTTTGAGGACTACAAGTTTATTCATGTATACTCTAGAGTAACTTAATCTTCCTCGTTTTGAAAGAAGGGAGTGACCCATGGAATGTTTTATGCTCGATATCCGAGAATAAATTTGTTCCAGACTTACTTAGAAATTATTATTATTTTTTACTTTATACAAAAAAGAGTTACGTTACCCCAGTCAAATCATCAAGCATATTATTCGTATTTACGTGAAGTGAGATACGAATGCAAGGTATGCAACCACCGATTGGGTTCAACCATCATTGTATCGTCAATTAGCATTCAATAACCAATGGATCCATAACATATTTCTTGCCTTATTCGAGGACGCACAACAAGGATGACAGCAACAATTGCTGCCACTTATTTATCACCACAACCAGGCAGATACATTGCAGCACCAAGGCATGACGTGCCCTTAGTTAGGGATAGTGCAGTAAACTCCGATTGCCTCGATGGCATCGATGGGAGAACCTTCCCGTCCGAAGAAGCCTAGAATCTTACCCTCATCCTCAAGATTTAGGGAGAAATGACTACCAATCGTGTTTCCGGCGCTCACAGAATTGCCCTTGTTGGTCTTAAGAGTAAGTTGTGTTATGAAAACGTCAGTCACCCACATCGTCTTGAAATATCCAGAGATGAAAGTGAAGTATTCATCCTCTTCTAGAGTAATCTATAAAAGCAATCAAAGATGTAGTTAGAAATAAACCACCAAAAAATAGTTAGGGAATTTGCAAGTATCCTAGGAATAATTAATTGTAACCGTTGATCAATAAATACTAAACGGATGTTTTCAGCTTCGACCGCACCTCATGGTACTGGGGTGCATCGCCTCCGACGTGGATGATCTTAGTCTCGCCGTCGACGGTGAAGGTGAAGTCAAACGCGAATACGGCATCGTTGTAATGAATTTTGACGTTGCTAATGTGATCCGCCTGTCCCATATCCCAGGTTTTGCCGCCGTTGCCACCCCATGGTCCTTGCTCGAGCACGCCCGCCTGCAACCGCGACAACACCACCACCATATTAATACCATATGTAGCAACAAAAGATATATATACAGGCAGGCATGCAAGCATGGTCTCCCCCAAGTTAACACGCAAGAAAATCTATGAATATGATAAGAAATGGAATGAAGTATCGCACCATTATCAGACTTGTATGAACTACTTCCGCGGAAGATATTAGTATGTATTGCAGGTTTGAATGCGCTTGAAGAAGAAGAGCAACGAGTGCGGTACTTATAGCCCTGGAGCCTTGAGTTTGGATAAGTAAGAGAAGGTAGTGCCCCTTTTGCTTCAATGCCTGCCAACACATCTCGCGCGTCGGTAGGTAAACAAACGTGAGTTTCGTGCGGGAGAAGTGATGGATACACACATTAATGCGCCCTCTCTCCCGCATCACATCAAGATATTTTGTAACAAAAGCTAAAATGAGATCCTTCCTTCTCCCATGCATGAAACGTGAAACACGTTGTGTACCAAAGATAACGTCTTCTCCTATGAAACGTGAAACATGCGAAGACAACCTTAACTCTTTCCATTGGCTGAGTGGGCGACCTGGAACCTCCACATGATGCGCATCTCCAGCCTCCAACCTCGACCTCTCCGCGTCCCACAGATCGAGATGAGCAAATTATGTTATACGACGTAGGATAGGGTAACATTGGATATACTAATTTTACATTACATGAGATATGCATGCATATCCCACCAACATACTCTTTCCCAGTACAGCTTGCAGAGGAATTCAACTTTGAAACTTCAATCTTCCAAGCTGACCATGTGGTGTCCCTTAGGATGCGGCGATTAAATATAAGTTTTTTTTTTTTTTTGAGACTTGTGATATAATAATTTAAGCGGTTGGTATCAAAGGTGTACTAGGAAAAGCCTCTAAGTTACATGAGAAGAGCACAAATTCTTCATCTGATTAACGACTTTTTTTTACCATGTTCATTAGAAACATCATCTTACCCGGACACATATTCCGAAGAAGTATCATGAGAAAAAATAAATTCAAATCTATAGTGATTCATAGAGGGGCTTTATCTTTTGAACGTTCCAAAAGTTACACATGGTTGATATTTATGATTAAAGTTTATATCATATTTTCATAAAATATAAATTTTTAAGAAGAAATCAACTTACTACAAGGTATAATTGATAAAAATATTTAATTAACAACCAAAATTTACCCCTAGGTATGGAGATATATATAGAGAGAGAGAGAGAGAGAGAGAGAGAGAGAGAGAGAGTGAGAGAGAGAAGACAATTGATCAGGTGGTTTGGATTCCCATATCTACTTAATGTACTTAATTTTATGTTGTATTACTTATTTGTTGAGAGAAATCACGGAGTTGATCTTAGAATATGTTAGGATACAAAGGTAGTGATTGAATTAAGATTGTGGCACAACGGTACCATATATATATATGGGTAAAAAAAGGGGGGCATCAGAGTTGGCCTCCGATTTCAAATTTAGATAGTGAATCATACAGATGCTTAACATGGTTCCTCGGAGAATGCAACAACGTTTTGCAATGGTCCAAGAATCATGATCGATAAAAAACTAAAGACGCTATTTTGCTAGCGTTTCATGGTCATATGCTGAGAAAGGTTAAGGAATACGTGGTTCGCTTCCTCCCATTGTCATGTTCTAGGAGATATTACGGAATACGTAGTTCACTTCATCTCTTCGTTGTATTACTCATTTAGAAGCTTACTAATTCTCCTAATTATTGCCAGATAAGAGCCACGGATTTCATCATGAAAAGCACACCAAGTAATCGTAAGATATCAAAGTGGATTCGTAAATATTTCATTATTTATTCAAAGCAACACCGATCGAGAAGGATAACAACGATGATGACAATCATGGCGAGCACCACAAATAGTTATCGTTGCTTATTTATTACACCATTCGATAGATAGGAGCACGAGCCAGAGCCGGAGCCAGTGCCAGTGCATACGCCTAGTTTGGCAATGAGCAGTGAATTCCAATAGCGTCAATGGCTTTACCAGCTCGTCCAAAGAAGCCCAGAATTTTACTCCCCTCCTCTAAAGTAAGGGCGAAAGAACTGCCAATCTTGTTGCCTTCACTTATGAATTCACCCTTGTTAGTTTCAAGAGTAAGCAACTTCACAATTGCATGTCCATGATAATCGGATACTGCATGAAAATATCCGGAGATAGAAGTGAAGTACTCGTCCTCCTCGAGGATGATCTGCAAAAAAGGATCAAGGATCTGATGAGAAACAAACAACGGGAAAAAGAAAACTAATTGAAACACATCTGATATTGCAATGTCTTTTCAACAGAAATTGGTTTGACTACCAAACGTGTTGCCTGAAAACATTAATCTGGTTGAACCAGTTGATATGGTTGGACAAAGACACGAAGTTGATAAGTGTGTACACATAATAGATGTATAGATATACCTCCTTGGAAGCGCCGGTGGTGGTTCCATATTTGTTGGTGTGGGAATTACCGTTAAGAATGTAGGTAATCTCCAACCCCACAATGTTATCTCCGTAATAGATTTTAAGTTTGGTAATGTGTTCAGCTTGTCCCATATCCCACGCATCCCCTCCGTTGCCACCCCATGGCCCTACCTTCACCATTCTCCCCTGCGTGCATCAGCATAAACACCACATGTCATCCATCCATCTTCGTGTAGTACACGAGCAAGTGTAGTTGAAGAAGTCAGAAAAGGGATGGAATTTTGCAGACTAACGACGCCACTCACCATATTAGCAGCAACTGAGAATAAAGAATGGACGCGCACACTCCCTTGGCGGCAGAAGATGCTATTGCAGGACTTGGTACTGGGAAGGGCATTGGATGAGGGTCTTTATAGGCCACCAGTCTAATTTGGATAAGTATGAGCTGATGGATACAGCAAGGAAGAATTGCACCCCTAACCACCGCCGTCCTAAAATCTCGCGTAAACGTGAAACATGCATATTCCGTGCTCTTCTTTTTTTTTTTTTTTTTTTTTTTGTTATTACATGCATACAGGGCAATTAACGAGATGTGAGGACCACGATCTCCTTTCATTAGCTAGTAAATATAATAAACTTGAATACATTGGCCGGGTGGTTCAGCGCAACAGCACAACTATCTCCATACATTGGCCGAGACGACGAGTTCCATCTTCATCTTGTCCTTGTGGATAACGTCCAATTATAGGGAAACGTGGATTTGGTGGTCGGGCGCCTCGTCTCCAGCCGTGGGATCAAAAGGACGAGCTCCAGTTTCCAAGTCCTGCCTGTTTAGTGCTTAGAGCCTCTAACTTTACTTCTTCGTCTCGACCTGTCATGACCAAGGCATGCCCATTACTATCACGAATGTGAGGTGTCATTAGGAAAATTATCTTTCAAGAATAATCAAATAACTTCGATTATTTATTGCTGACACCTGCGGTGTTATTTTGAACAGACAAAAGCTAATCAATAAAGAATTGTTTTTATACTCGAATTTCCAGTCATCTAAGTAATATGAATTATTATTAATGTTTTAGTTCGCTCAATTATGAACCATATCATTTATTTCTACCATCATTCCTAAAGTTTATTTAAAAAATATATATATATTATGGACTCTAAAATAAAAAAAACCTAGCAGAAGCAAGTATTGAAATAGAGTATTAGATAACATATCTAGATAACTAGAGTAACGCGCTTATGCATATCAAATCTGACATATTTTGAAGATGTTAGATGATGAAGCTGGTAAATATTTTGACTCTTTATAGCAAGATACTGAATTAAAAAAAACCACTTCCATTTATTTTGAAGATGTTAGATGATGAAGCTGGTAAATATTTGGACTCTTTATAGCAAGATACTGTATTAAAAAAAACCACTTCCATTTGCTAAGAAAAAGAAGAAAAAAAAAAAACCATTGTGACAATGACCCTATGAATGAGAATGTGTTTGCGCAAGAGTTATAGGTTCGAACATGAACACGAGTTACAATAGCTCGTAGTGGCTCTAGAGACCTCAAAATGAGATCATCTATGCTCACACTACTCGTTCCCCTACTTTTCTTTTTCATAAAATTATAACATGCATTTTGGCTAATGGCAAGGTTCTTAAACTTGGTAGGCCAGTTCAACATATAAGTTACACATAAATTCAAAGGACAGTTCCTATCACGATCGAACAGATAGCCATTCGATTTGAATGAATTAGTATACATTTGACTTGACTGTCGATGTGTCAAGAATTCAAGTTTGATTTACTTAAATTGTGATAGTATATTGTTTAACGATTTGAGTGATAGTTCAGTCATAACCATTTTGATGAACTATAAATCGATCAAAATTGTTTTGACGACGTACGAACCTGTTTGTTTCGTTCCAATGTCATTTGGTGCAAACTTGACAGGGCACTGAATAAACTTGAACCTAAAAATATACAGTCTTCCACATAATTCCAACATCTTAATTTCTGATCACTAAAGAAAGAAAACCCAACACACATTAAAGTGATTATTATTAGGAAAATATACTCACTGTGAAACTAGGAAATAGTTCATAATGCTCTTGTAGGGATACTTATATCGAATTACTTCTCTTTGATATTTATGTGAATTATTATATTTTCAGTAAATCTTGATACTAGTTTTTTTTAATCTTTGGCATTTATTTTTTTTTTAAATATGGTTAATTTGACCTGAGAATATCGTAATTTGCACAATTGCGATAGCAAGATAACGACTTTTCCTTTTGCCAGCAAGATAATGACTTTTTCCATTGCGATAACAAAATGAAAATGTGCAAACTAGTACTACTCTTGCTAGCACTTCTTTTTAGTTTTGAAGTAGGTAAGCTAGCAAAGGTGAAAAGGGTTGAATCTCAAATTTTGATGATGAAATCAATTGATAAATTATTTGATCTAATCTATATGTTGAGAAAAGTTTATAAGATTAACTACGATAGCGATGATTGAAAAAAGTAAAATAAAGTGCCGGAGCCAAGTATGATTGAATCGTTCGGACTTCGAGACTTCTTTGGGAGTTTGAAGATTTGTCGGGAATGCTGTCGGAATTGGTAGAGAATAAGTCGGCAGCTTGCCAAAGGATTCGTTGAGAGTTCGTTGGAAAGATTCGTCAGAAGTTCACAAAGCTCGTCGAGAAAGATAGAAGCTTGCCAATGAAGCTCATTGGAACTCACCAAGATCAGTGTGAAGCCCAGGAGCCTGCCGAGAGTCCATCAGAAGATGTCTGAGATTTGCCGGAAGTTCACCGGAAGAAGCCTTGACTTGTCGAATTTTGTTTTACTTTAGAAAATATCTTAAATCTCATAGTTAGCACATAATTAGAGTTAAAATTAGGAGGTAATCCCATTAACTCTGGTGGAGACCAACTAGGCCCGTAAATGGACGGGATTGGGCTAGATTCAAGGCCCATTCAGATTGTTGAATTATATTTAACAGTGGCACCGCCAGACTGGAGCGATGGAACTACCTAGGGATCAGTTTCCAAGAAGCTTAGGTAGTAGTATTGCCCAGGTCAAGCGATGGTATTGTCGATAGTTAATTACTATCATACTGTGGTATCGCTTGTCAGGCGATGGTACCGCTCCACCACATAACTCGAGAATCTACTCTAGCGATAGTACCGCCAGACTGGGTGGAGGATGTGCATGACACCAACAATGGTAGATTGGTGAAGGTAGAGATAAAACGATCTTTTCATCCGGATAAAGATGTTTTTTGAAAAATTTTCAAAATTATTTTTTTTTCAAAAATTCGTCCTAAATTATATATGAATAATATTTCTTTTTATTTATGAAACGCCGGAATTTTTATCCATGAAATGTCCACGAAATCATTCGTATTCAATTATGAGGAGAGACAGTCCGCTAAATTTACATCATGGTTATATCCTCCTCCAAATCTCACCAATAATCCTGGCAAGAACAAGAACCATCTTTAAACTCATGAAATCTGATCCTATCTCTCACCACGATCTCCACATCGTACACCCTCGAGATCAGCTTGATCATGGTGTGGCAATCTCTGCAGACCCTCAAGTTCTTCAGCACCCGAATCGGCTCCCCGGGCTTCGCCTCGAGCAGGCCGAAGGCGATGGCGAGCCGCTCGCTGTGCAAGCGAAGCGAGTCCCACTTCACACTGTCGAGTTCAGCCACCAATGGTGCTTGTGATGAGTCCGGCTCGTAGCCGACCATCGCAAGCCTGTGCTCCACTTCATTCAGCTTCTCGTAGATCCTGTTCGATTGCGGATGGCTTGTGTCGCCGGCGACGAACTGATGCACCGCGCCGTCCGTCTCGATCGAGCTGCATCCGGGCTCCTTCTTCACTCCCTCGTCGCTCATCACCCGACGAACCGAACCCACGTCGTTCCATCTGTTCGCCGACGCGTAAACCCTGGAGAGGAGCACGTAGACCCCGCTGGAATCGACGTTGTCGGATTCCAGAGCCTGCCTCGCCACTGATTCACTGACTTCTACTCCTGCATTCTGCTTGCAGCAGGCGTCGAGAAGACTCCTCCAAATCACTGCGTCGGGCTTGCAAGGCATGCTCGAGACGAGGTCCAGAGCCTCGCCTATGCGTCCTGCCCGAGCGAGAAGATCAACCATGCAGCCGTAGTGTTCGATCCGAGCCTCGATCCCCATCTCGCGGACCATCGAGTCGAAATACCTCCGCCCATCGTTGACCAGCCCGCCGTGATTGCACGCGCTCAAGACGCCGACGAACGTGATCGAGTTCGGCCTAAATTTCTTCTCGCTGGCCAACCTAGCAAAGGTATCGAAGCACTCCTCGACGCGTCCATGCATCGCGAAGCCCAAGATCATTGCGTTCCAGGAGGCCAGGTCCCGGTCGGGCATTCGCTCGAACACTTGTCTAGCCATCGCAATCGAGCCGCATTTCGCGTACAAATCGATCAGCGAATTGTTAATCAAGACGTCATCGGCGACCATTCTGTCAAACTTCCTCAGCACCAACGCGTGAGCCCACATCCCCAGCGACAGAGCCGCGACGCCCCCGCAGGCTCCGATCACGCTCTGGATTGTATACTCGTCGGTCGAGAACTCGTGCTGCATGGCCCTGAACAGCGCGAGCGCCGCGTCGTACTCCCCATTTCCGACATGCCCGTCGATGGCCACGTTCCAGGAGACCCGCGACCGAGATGGCATACCGTCGAACAGCTTGCGGGCGAGGGGCATGTGGCCACAGGAGGCGTAAAAGTGGATAAGGCTATTGAGGACGTAGAGGTTGCCGCCAAAGCCGAGCTTGAGGAGCTGTGCGTGGATCTGGAAACCCTCGGGGAGGGCGGAGAGGAAGGCGCAGGCGGTAAGGACGGCGGGGAATGTGAAGTTGTCCGGGCGAGCGGTGGGGAGCATGCGGCGGTAGAGCACGAGGGCGAGGTGCTTGCGGTCGGGGGATCGGGCGCAGGCGCGAATGAGGGCGTTCCATGAGACGGAGGAGGCGGTGGCGTTACCGGCCGGAGGGCGGAGGTCGGAGAGGGGAGGCAGCGGTAACGGCGGTGGTGGAAGGGCGGAAGAGAGGGAGGAAGGCATGGTTGGGAGGAAGAGCGTGAAGACATGGTGACATGGCGATGCTTGTTTCTGGATTTGGGGATCGAGTCTGTGTGGCCAAGAAGAAGAGTGAGTGAGTTGGGCCGCCAAAACAAATTCACTTTTACATAGATTTTTTTGGGTGGTTTACGTGTGCATGGATCCGAAGCATATTTAATATTAGATACTTCGAAATGACATATATATACTCGTATTTTTCAAGAACATAGAGTTATCAGTTATTTTTTTAGTAACATATATAATATCCTTGGTCTCGTGCTTTTGTCCAGTCCAATTATGAATGATTTTATGATTTAACATAAATATGAGACATCTAGACACTTGCCTTTTATTACAATGTTGAATGTAATGGTTTGATTGGTACAGAGATTCATGTTGAATATAAATTTGTCTAAGGTTTTCCTTCTTATTTTTGAAAGCTTTAAAGATATTTGGATCAAAATAGACTGTGAGCTTATCATCTTTAAGCTTAAGAACTCAACTTCTTTCTTCATTCATGACAGTTCAAAATATTTTGATCAATATAATAATTTTAACTAAAAGTGTCAACATAATCTCTTAATCTTATATTACTTACATACCTAATTAATTTTTGTTTTAGAAAAACACATATAATATCCTCATCAATAATCTTCACTTACCGACAAATGTTGTTGATTCGATTCAAAAAGTCCCAAGGTGCATATGGATACATATGGAAGACAACAGAGCACTATCACATCTGCTTAACTAGCTGAAGCAAGACACGAACGAGGATTACAATCTAGCATCGTGTTGGCTAAATTTTTCTCGTCCTAGAGAAAAACTTTTGACACTTTCATTGCTTAAAAGAGAGAAAAATATGAAGCATCCACGACTTCCTTTCTCCCGGACGTACTCATTAATTCCACTTGGAAAAAAAAAAAACTCACTAGAACTTAATTTACCCACGAGCACATCAAACTAGAACTTGTTTGTTCACTCAGCTGAATCACCATCCAGAACAATGGTGCTGATTGTAGGACAAGCTGTATAGGGACCACATTTGTTGATCAAATGAAGTGAACACAATGCCTTGGAGATCTACTAGGATCATTCAAGTCCCACAGGAGCATCAGCTATCCGAATTCTATACCAATGAACTGATGATCCAGGGTGATATCTTGTGCTTCCAAGCTCTCATCATCCAACTCTATATTGATGTTCTCAGTATCAATGACCACACTCGCAGGTCCAATGAGCTTATCATCCACACGAACGGTGCAATTGTAGTATGCACCATCCTTTGGTGGCTGGTTCAACATGCATGACCTGGGAACCAAAATCCGTTCCTGTGAGTAAAACTGTTTATCCAAAGACAGCACGAGCCGGTGCTTTCTACCAAGAAGTTCTGCTACATAATCCACATCGCCCATAGCAAGAGCATGGCGAACACGTGTAGATGATACCTGACCTTTGTCACGTGAATTGATACTTCTATAAGCACCGTTATAGGATCTTTGGTTCTTGTCCAAAACGGGGCTTACAATAAATGCAGCCAAACCATATTCTTTGCAGAGTCTCACCAACTCCGATGCATCACCAGATGCCTTGTATCCAAATCTGTAATTCTGACCTGCAATGATGAACAAATTTATCACTATATCATTCTGTAATTGTGGACAAGCCTTAAATCCAAAAAGTGGTTATGCTATACCTGCAACTACTCCACTTACTTTGAGCTCCTTGGATAACTTTTCAACAAATTGCCGCGGGGTAAGATGCCTGACAACTGAAAATTGAACCTGGTATTCCAAGGGTACTTCGTTACCACAGTAAGGAGCCCAGGAAGAGAGTACACGCTTCCTGTCACATTGTGCAACTATAGGAGGCCTGTGCAGAAAGTTGAGACAGCTTATAATTCCTAAAGCCAAGACAAAGCAGCTTCAAGCATGCAAGTAACTTATCGATAGAATGAAAAAAACTAACAAGTTCAGATAAAATATCATTTAGAAGCAAATGAATGAAACTGGCATCATTTAGAAGCAAATGAATGAAACCCAGTGAGAGGAGGCTAGAGAGAAGACATTGGAATACCTCACGAGCTGCATGATTGTGGCTATTGTAAGGCTATTCTACACTTCATTTTTTTCTGCTTACTTTTCCACTTTTAACAGCACAGTTATTATTAGGTTCAATTTACTTGTCACACACTTGGATTTTGGGCACACAGAGCATTTAAGATATTATAAGCACATACATGGTAAGCTTTACACACCAAGAAATGCAGCATAAAGCGGCCAACTGGGATCTTCACGAACCACAACAGTCATTTATGAATGTGTGAACATGACAAGTCATCATCCAGCTTAAGCTTAACGTGGACAACAGGTAATAGGTACCTCATCTCAAAGGCAGAGGGAGTGAATGAAAAATCAAGCCTCACACAGAGGCAGGGAAAACGCAGACGCGAGAAAACTTCAAAACATGTTGCAGACATCTAAAATTAACAGATTTCCGAGAAGACTCATATGTTTTTTCCTTTTTGCTCCTTTTGTATACATACATATATGTGTGTGCGTGTTAGAAAACACTCATAGGAGAGATATACACATAATGAGTTTTACCAAGGGATCAGACCCCTGATCTATAGGAAAACACCTTTGGATACAACAAATCCAGCTACTCTGATGGTGGTCAAGTTCATTCTTGTGTTGTTTGCCCAACAAGTAACTGCAATTCGACAAATCCTGTTGTGCATCAGCTATGATGCAGATCCCAATACCAAGCCAAGACAGAGAACTAAAGTTTAAGCACCAAGTAAATTGGGAACTGAAAATAATACTCGTAGTCAAGGACAAAAGCTAAAAGCTCAGTCTAACAAAGGACCAGACCATGCTAACTTTTGGATATCTGAGAACACTGATAATAAAAGAGATGAAGAAACGAACACGAGATGTTATCCAATCCCAAGAATAGTTGCTTAACTCACGGTTTTAGTCAATATAGATTTACAACTCAAGCAAGTCCTAAAGGTGATGGTATGAACTCCAGCCGTTTTATTAAAAATTAAGATGTCTAGAAGCTCCAGCTCCAACATACCAAACTAGATTAAAAGCAAAAGGTGTAATTCTAGTGTAGTTTTGAGTCAAACATGCATAAAAAGAATGGCATCTCACAGAAAAAAAAATTCATGGACCTAATCCTTGAGGCCCTGAAGTTTGAATTACTGCTAATCATTGACCAGATCACACATGCTACAAAAAGCGATATATGTATTTCTAGATCAGAGTATGTACCCAGGTTTCTAACAATTCTATGATATATAGGATTGCAACAACTTGTGCTATGAATTATATTTCAGAAAAGTCTCAAACACCAGTCGAATAGGTACATACTGACTGGTATATAGTGGTTTGACCAAGATACAGGTCAGTACAAGTGGGTATTTATTTTTTTGCCATATCAGGCAATAAAAGTCGAATTTTACCCGGTCTACCATCTGACCAGTTCCTGAGATTGGTAACAGATACAGATATAGATATAATCATTGGATTCAATTACCAGGATGCACCAAACTGATAATTGGTTTTATATATAGAGTAAAATTTGTTGCAATGCTTTCTTAAAATTATTAAGAATATAATCTTCTAGAAATTAAAAATATTAAGAATACAAGTCATTCTGCAGAACAACTTAGGAAATGAAAAGAACACTTTCCAGAGTTCACACTCATCAAAGAGGACTACAAATACATAAGCCAAGAGAAGAAAAGCAATGTAATAAACATTTCAAATATTAGCATGCAATGCTGTGCACCTTGATTCCCAACCAAGAACTTCAGCAATTCCAACAAAAGAAAGGAGGAAAGGAGTCCCAGCTTTTGATGCTTGTATGACAAGTTCGCGGTGACCAGTATGAAGAGCGTCAAACTTGCCTAAGGCCACTATACCTCCTACAAAACGATACAAAGAAACTAAAAGAAATGTCCGATATATGTTGACTGCACTTCCTGAAGGCAAATAAAGAATATACATTGGCAAGAAAATGGCTAATTTAAAGAATAAAGAAAGAAGAAATTGCACCATTCAGATTGCTACAGAATTGAGACTGCATGTTAAACATGGATTTTCAAATATTGGGGTTCTGAAGCCCACATAAAGTGCAAATGATGAATGCCATTTTTTGAACAAACACTAATTAAAAAGAATATATCAAAGTTAGATCTAGGATTGCATATAGTGAGAGCCCAAGAAAGTCACCTAGTGAAGCAAATCAGTGGAAAGTTGAAGCCCTTAAAAGAGATTTAAGAATTTCTTATCAAGTCAAGAAATTCTTAGAGAATCAAGACAAATCTAAATGATATTATGTTTAAAGAAAATTTTTATCTGCACCATAGTAAAGCACCCTGCCTTGCTATGCAAGTCATATGATCCTAGGATATTTTGCCATATCCTGGAATAATTTATTGAAAAAGGCATGTCTCGTATGGCAACCAACCGGGCGATGGATTATGAAGTTTACATGCCTTGTTACTTAACAATTCATCACATATTCAAGCTCAGATAATAGAAGCTAAATACCATAATATACATAAATAAATAGGTATAACATATGTGAAAAATATTACTTCATCATATCAAGCAAAGTGAAACATAACATAAGTCTCCAATTAAATAAGGATAAAAAAAGAACACATACAATACTGTGAAGTCTCATATCCTCTCATATATGCACAGATGATAAATTTGTCTAAAATAGTAGACATAAGAAATACAAATGTTGGAATTTACCTACCAAGCACACATTCTTGATCTGATCCACAATCAATGAGAAACTTATCTTTCCTCATTTCTTCACTACTGAAATTTGTTTCCTGTGGTCCACCTGAGCTAAAAACTCTTACCATAGAATGTTGTACAACCTTATGCACCAGCAAGTACCTCTTTTTATTCAAACAACAACAATACCTGCAAAACAAGGTCATAGAGATTTAAAATACAAATGCAGAAATTCTTAATTTTTTTGTTTTTGTAGGCATAACTAGAGGCATTAGACCCCACATCGGGAAGATACACTACCACAGAGGAAACGGAGCTGGGTAGACAAGGCACCACAGCGAGGATTCAAAACCCTGATGTAAGGTAAGGAACCTGGGTACACTACCACCACGCTAGCCAGTTGGGTGTATTCTAGTCAACATTTCGTTAACATGTACCAGGCTTTTATTGACATTGAACATCTATAATTTGTTTATTCGGTATTAAGATCAACCAAGAGAGAGTAGAACCCAATAAGAACTGTTTAAATCAACTAGATTCTTTCTACTCAATCTGTACAATGGACCATCTCTGTATCTATTCTAGCCCAGAATAGAAAGGCATGCCCTTGAGAATCTATAACAGGTTGTTTAAGTTACGTATATTACCAAAAACCACGCAACAAAATGCCATTTCTTGACATATGAGGAAGATACTTTGCATCCTTTCTCTTGTTTCATTACCAACAGTAAATCAAACCCACCTACGGTGCTTCTAATGTTCGTGCTTTATCATCATATCTCATTAGGTCTCATCACCAACAAAAAAAGGTCCACGGAAGCGGAACCTACCAAAAGAAATGGCCTTTGGCCAAATCATGTATCTGCGACCACAAAAACAACACTCAAGCCAACTGCCAATAACGAAGAACGAGCAATTAAATCAAAAGGGACGTCGGAAACTAAGGACCTGGACCGAACGGAGGGATAACCAACAAGGTATAAATGTGAGTTTTCTCCTTCACCACTTCAATGATGCACGGTAAATGGCAAACCATTCGAACGCTTCTACTTGATCTATGTTTCTTTGAACTCATAACCATGTCTGTACCACCATATCTCATTAGGTTTTATCCTCAACAAAAATAGCCCATGAAAACAGAAGCAACCAAAAGAAACGAACTTTGGGCAAACCACGAATCCGGAAACAAAATCAACTAAAACTCAAGCCAATCGTAAACAAAGAAGAGCAGGAATTCTTCTTCGAAACGAACCTCAACTGCTCGGCGACCCATGGAGTACACCTCCCATGTCGAAGCCGTGCGACGCCGCAACCAGTCGATCGAGGGGGGTTGTGGGAGCGAGGGAAGAGGGGCCAACAGGGGATGGAAGGAGGGCGAGCGGTCTGGGGAGCGGACTGGAGGACGGTGCCGCCCCGTTCCATTGCCGGCGGCCCCCCCTCTCCCTCTCTCCGCCCAGTTCCGGAGGCGATTGGCTGAGGGTTCAGCTTACGAGCGAGCGACTCGTTACGTGCTCTTCTCGATTGCCCTCAATCGTCCGTTCCTTCTACCCTAAATCTAATCCATTGACGGGTTTTGACCGTTGAATCTAAGTTGAACTCAATGGAAAAGGCCCAAAACGCGTGAAATCAAAATAAATATATTTATATAATATTGAATAGAAACAAAACGTAAATTATTGATGGAAGTACAATCAATTAATTAATTAGTTTTTATATTTTTATTAATTAATAATTTAATTATTAGCAACCTTATTAATCAATGTTATAGTGGACATGCATATGTGGATCGAAAGTTATCACTTCAATTCTTCAAAGAACTCCTGTACTACTACATCAATAAAATCGTAAAATCAGAATTATTTAAAGTCAAATATATTTTGTCACATTTAGAATCCATAAAAATTATACATTTAATTAAATTTTAATATTTAAATTTTTGTTTATAATTTATATTAAAAAAATTATAAACCACTGTTCACTATTAGTATATGATATAAATTAAATCAAGTGAGTTTGTCAGACAAAAGAAATCATTTTGACTTTCATGTTAAGGTTTTTTTGTATAATTATTGATTGATATTACTTATTAATATATTTGATAAATTAGAGATTTTAAGAGTGAACTTAGTACAATGATAAAATTATTTTTTTTCAACTAAGAGATCAAGATTTGAGTCACACAAACAATTTATTTAAATATTTAAAGATAAAGATGCATGATCATCCTTAAAGCTTGTATTGCCAGGAGCCTCTGAATATTTTTCTGTTTTGGTAGATTAAAGATTTTACACTAGACTTGTGACACCAACTTGAACCAAAAAACAAACACTGGAACAAGAAAAAGTTAAAACAATAAGAAAGGTCTTAAAAGAAAGATGTTAGCCATCAAGCAAATCAAACAACATTCGACCATCTGATTGGAGGACAAAGAAACACTCATTTGATAAACATGACATTTTAATGATTCAAATTGTACACTTGAGCACAGGGAAAGTACTACAGCGCAAAAGCAGACTAAAGCCACACAATACATGCCACCCTATTAATGCCTTGGGTGTTCACAACCTTGACGAGAGAAAAAAAGAAGACAGGATTGTGTACATCCAAAAGTAATCTGCAGGAAAGAGAAGATGATACATCACTGAAATTTTAGCATTCGTTCTTTATCCTCCTTGATGCCGTATCAAAGATTTCAGAGTAATGACCTTCGGTACTTGGACTTTCCCTAACTTAAAATCAATGAACAACATGACCTTTCTGTAACATGGAAGCGTGTATGCAAGATAAAATGTTGGTACATGGGCAAATGAACCACAATGGGCAAGGTTTCCATTATGCTGGACTTGGGCAAGCTAACATGAGAGAATACCATTTCTAAGCAGTTTGAAAGCCTTCAGCCTGAGAAATATGCCAGTATATGATATCCCTTGAAATCCTAGGAGTGCAGATCAGCTACTAAATGATGTGGAAATCAGACGAAAAGGAAGAGAGCGAGCACTTTGCAGAGGGGTGTGGGAAGTTCAACACTACGTAGAGCTTCCAAGCAGAAAGAATATTGAGATGCAGTTGAAAGGGCTATGCTTGACTCTAAGACTCATCCGGAGAGTGAACAATGAAAATGATAATGTACATAAAGCCGGTTGCAAATTAGAGAAAGAACTAGGCTTGCAACAATTGCCTTGCTTGAAAAAAATTCCCGAGTTGCTCGTAGAGAAGCTGATGCTCCTCAATGGTAAGGTTACTTAATATCTGCACAATGTTCAAAAAGATCTCAATAGAACACCAGGAAGTAAAGCAAGTAAAGGAATGTATGGAACCAGTATACCAGGTCCAAGAACATCTCAACTGAGAAACTCGGAGGCATGACAAATGATTGATGGTATATGTATGCAAACACAGCCATAACCATCTGCAACACAATGCATCTAGGAAACAAGTTTACAACCAGATATACAAACTAAAATAACAAATCAGTTCTCTACAAGAAAGAACTATCAGAACCTATGGTAATTACAAAGAAGGGCAACAACTTAATGTTAAAAATGAACCACGATGCCCTTGAAGAACCATTGCTTCTAGACCATGGTTGTCATTTTGTTTCAAGTTTCAAAAGGAGACCAAGTAGAAGGCAGCATAAAACAAGGAAGGCAAGTTCAAAAGAGGTGAGTTTGTTAAGTATATTTACCTCTTTAATTGCAATTCAGATTTAACAACATCTTTTCATCATATCATAGTACATTTTTTGAATTTACATACCAAACAAGATATTAGAAAGATAAAACATCTGTTTCCACAAAATGTTAGTTCTCTCAAATAACTATTAAAAAAAGAACCAGCAAAATCCCATGAGGCTTTTGCCATATCTGAAGCATATCTTCTCCACACTATATGAAAGCCTCAAGATTGGAGGCAGGACATGCTAAATAGGAATTATAGCATGAGCTTTTTAAGTATAGCATGAGCTTTTATAACAGGACATGCTAACGCTTCAAGCCACAGGTTGTGGCTTCTTACTAGATGAGCTTTTTAAGTATTACATTCTTCTTTTTTGAAGCACTTAAAGCATGATATGAAACTGTCATAAAATCCCTGTTCACTCCTGCATTTGTCAACTGGCTCAATATTTCATGTTTATTTCTTATAGCAGAAATCAAAAGAATCTTGAGGTTAGAGCATATAGGAGACCTACAAGTAATAAAAGCCACTAATACCATCTTGGATGAACAATAAAAAATTTTAAAAAAATATTCCAAATGAACAACAATACAAGTTGTTTAAGATTAACACAATTAATACCTATCCAAGACAGTATTTGCTGGTCCAGGTGGGACATTAACATGCCGGAAAAGCAAGGATCTCAGATCCTGAAGACATTTACTTCACATAAACAGAACTAACCCTTATAGCTTGTCTAAATATTTAAATAAAATAAGTAACCAAAAATGTCAGACTAATGGTTCTCACTGTTAAAAAAGAATAAACTGGTCTTTGTGATAATGTTGAACAGACCACTCAGATGTTAAGTGGGAAATAAATTGAGAAAAAATACCAGGTGAATCCAGTAGATTACTTAAAAGCTTTAACTATAATATACTACTAATGACTGGATGATGATTATGACACAAATGTGCAGAACAATGACAAGCATGATGCATGGGTGGAGCCTCAAACAAAACGAAAATTTACTTCAATATTAACAAATAACTTCCACAAAAATCGCTTCTCACATCTTAAGTACTCAGCATTGGGTAAGCTTAGTCGATTCATGAAGTTGGGGGCTAGATTACACCTCATGATGGAAGAATGCATTGGGTAAGCTTTAGTTGATTCATGAAGTTGGGGGCTAGATTATGCCTCATGATGTAAGAATTCAAAAGTTTGTATCTGGTGACAGTTATCCTCAACTCAAACTTTAGCACTGCATTATTTGAAAAAAAAAAAAAATGCAATACCACAGTTGTATAAAAAGATGACCATCTAAGCTGATTGGTCAGCCTATAAATTAGTTAGACTGGCTTGGATGTAAATATAACACATATGATGTCTGACAGAGGGGGATGTAATTCTCTTGCAATGCAGCTACCCACCCACTAGTTTACTTGTCGGGGTAAGGCAGAAGAGTTCAATAAATATGTCAAAGACCAGCAACTTACTTGACAGTCCGTTCTGTCAGTAATACCACCATGTCCAGGAATGCTGTTACCGAAGTCCTAGAAATGTTTGGAAAACATTTATATTGCCTAATGAGTCTGCCAGTTTTTCAACACTTGCTCTAAATCAACTGTGTATCACCTTAAGTTTGAAGGCCCTTTTAAAGCCACTTGCAAAGAATCCTCCAAATGGTGCTATCATCGATGCAAATAGACCAAAAGCTAAAGCATGCCATTGCACAGGCAAAATTGCCACTTCTTTCCAAGGAAACTACAGGAAGGAAAGAAAAGTTGAACATAAATTGAAAAAGCTCAACAGAAAGTATATATTACTTATAAGAAGAAGAAAGTCATATGAAGATAGAAATCAACAGATTGCTATCAATTAGGTTGAAATTTGGAAAGTATTTTATATCACTACAGTGATTAAACCATAGCATTATGATTCTCTAAGACACTGAAAAGGAATTTCAAAGATAATTAAAGTCATAGGTAATTCCTAAACTTTCTGGATAATTCTTCTTAGCTAGTAAATCAACCAAGTAGTTTAGTTTGGAGAGAACATATAAATCATGCAATTGAATAGTCATCACAAGAGATGTAACTGGGCATATTTTGTTACAATAATAAGTGAACTTGTTCTTTGTTAGATTTTCATCATCTCATGAAAAATTTATACCAACATTCATGAACTGTTGAACAAATATGAGTAACTTTAACTTCATACAAGGCAGATAACTTGCATGGGCCAACAACAAAGAAAGCAGAAAGATACATATAGATATGACCATTAAAAGATGATTTTTTTCCTGCATGAAAAACTAAATGAAATGAAATTTACTAGTTCATAGAAAGATGCATATTCTAGTTTGAGTTTTACCCACTGATGCATCAATGCAGGTAGTGAAAAATATTCTGGCTTAAACAATGGACCAGGATCACAGTGCAGCCATCCAGTTGACAAGTCCTGAAGTTATCCACCATTAGAAAGGAAAGAAAAAGCATCATCCAGCTTGTAGTCAAACTGAAAATTATTTAGAGCATCAGTAAGTTACCTTTCTAGGACATGTAAGCCACTAAAATGACCCATAATATTTGCTAACTTCAAAAGAAAATTAAAAAAATAGTAAAATGACCAAAATTCAATGGTAGCTTACAGCAAAGTCTATCTCCATTGATATAACCTCCATATACCCAGTACCCACAGACTATTTGTGCCTTGCATATGAAAATTTACAAATTTGCAACATTGCAGCAAACAATGAAAAATACAAAGAAGACAAATCCCAAGAAGAAGTGGTCAATCATTGGAATGAAAACTGAACGCATGCTTCATTTTCAATTATTTTCTTTTCTGTTGTTAACCACATCAAAGTACCATTATGAAAAAAAAATTGGAGATATCACTTCTTATACTGAAAGGGTGTATCTACAAGTACAGCAAGCCCTCAGATTACTAAGGAAGTAGTTAGTTGTCCAAGATGTCATTAAGCTATTATAAAATTAGCTGATGTTTTCATTAAATTTATGTGACCCTCAAATATTTTAGCTTTCAATTAATCTCCAATAATCGGTGGTACAGAATACAAACAAAAGACAGTTTCACCTGTCAATGACCAAGCTGTTTGTGTTTTATAATGATCAGATGATGAAAACCATATGATTGCAGATTAATAATTTCTGGCTTCTGTATTAATGGCCGTGTTGTAGTGAAATAATCCATATAATCTGAAGCTTGCAAAGATTTACTTGAATCCATGTAAGTTGCAAATGAGCTCTGGATGAATAACAGTGAGCAATGATGGCCCATTCCTTTATATTTTCCAATCAAGCAATGAAACTTCATAACCAAAGGAGTAAAACTTCAATTCCTCCATTCATCATACTCAAATTAATGTTAAAGAAATATTGCTCAGTTCATCCTCTATTTCAACAGGATTAGTGACACTTCCTCACAAACAATTAATGATGTCTCGCTCGGACCAGTACATACCGATTCAGGCATGAAGCAATACGCAGACCCACCCCCGTTTCAGGTGGTCAAGTCCACCCATATAACCGGAAAACAACAGAGTGATAACACTGATCACTTCTTGCGCATGTCACAACCTCATCACACACAACCATGGTACGTCTCTTCTCCTCTTCCTCCGTTTGCTTCTTCCTCCACTTCCTCCGACATCTCCTCTTCTTCCTTCTTCCTTCCACTTCCCTCCTCTTCCTCCACCGCCCCTTTCTCTTCTCCTTTTTCTTCCTCTCCAAAACATCGATAGATATCGGTGTACCGATACATGCTACACCTATACTAACCAACATGTACTAGTCTAACCAGATCACCATATTTGCATAAAGGTATTATTTTTCAACCTTGAGAGGAGCCTAAAATAGGTTTTGTGGGTACTGTAAGCAAGTTTAGCATCACGGTGCGACAAGTCATCCACATGGTTGGCAAGCATAGTATTAACGTAGCTTAGTTAGAACAATAGAAACTTAGGCAATTGACCTATCATATAGCCTAGATGATAGCCTGGACACCATGGTTGTAGACCAAGTCCATCTTAATTGAAAAGTTTATCATTTTAAACTTAGTTATTATAAACATGCCATCCATGTCTTACTATATTTATAAAAGTTGGCATTTTAATGATTTAACATTTACGATAGTATAACACTGGTTCTCAAATTTCAAAGTACTTGAAAGGGTGAGTTTCAAACAGCAACTAGACTACCCAGTAAGGATTGAAATTTCATACCATACTGGAGTTTCAAGATGTGTTTCGTACAGTACGATACTATATACCAAGTGGTATATTTCGATATACTGCTCAGTATATATATAAAAAAAAAAATGGTGACGTCACCTCTCTTCTCCCCATGCTCCCCATGCAGGGCAACGTCGCCCAGAAAAAAAAAAAAAAAAAGCGATGTAAAAGTTAAGAAAAACTCTTTTGCAAGGCGTCGCCTCTCTTCTCTCCGCGACACCGATGATTCTTCTCCCCGCGCGAATGAGAAGTCCCCGACAGATGAGGAGGGAAAGCAGCGCCGATCTCTAGGCTCTCTTCTTCTTTTCCCTTATCTTTCTTCTCCTTCTCCCTCGGTCACCCCTCTTCTTTCTTCTCCTCGGCTGCTAGCGATTACGGGCGAAAACAGTATGATGTATTTATCGCCCGGTGCTGAATCCGTGTACCAATCTGCTGGCGGACTGATACGTCGGTATTATTCAAAATTTCAATCCTTGCAGGAAATAAACAATGATAGCTTCACCTAAAGCAAATGTTTTGTTACATTGCAAGAACAGTTTTCATGGTGAACAAGAAGGTTTAGTAGGCAAGTCACCTTTATACGCTTTCACTGCATGTAAAATACATGAAAATATACTTATCCACATGGTCAGTGTCTATAATTAGAGAGAAAACTGATGCAAGCAATGCAGCGTTGCAGGTTCAACATTCTGTACTAGAGAAAAGTCCAGACATGATTTTCAATAATTCTGTCACACTGGTACCTACTGCCACTAATCATAATGTACTTCAGAACATTTATATTTAGTTGCATTTTTCCAAGCAACTTATGTAAAGCAAGTAGTTGGTTTACTGTCACTAATGGAGTTTAGACATCATCAACCTTGGTCCATTCCTCTTCTCCAACATTTCCCTTAGTGCAGACTGCAGAACGTACTTCTAGACCCATTCCAGGTTGCTTCTCTAATTGAATTTATTGAAAGCTGTAATTGCAACAGCAGTAGACAATTGTAGTTTTCATCCAAGGCATCATCTCAAGTTCAAGTTGCATACCAACATGTTACTGTGGTAGAAATCCCAGTCTCTTCATAGCAAGTAAACTACAAGATCAAAACACATTTGCCAAAAATATGCAGCGAGACAAGCAGGAAATTCAACACACTTAAGTATCAGGTTATAACAAATTGAAAGTGAGTACTGCTCAGTTGCTGAAGGGTCATATCTAATTAAAATTAAACAATGATGCCCATATGCTAGAAAATCCAAATACTGAAACACCTAATATTAGAATGAAAAAGTGCAAGTGGCCAAGACAAGTAACAAGAATCAGTTGATGTGTTTCATATATTAAATAGATATTGGACACATTCATGATAAATGGAACTGTGTGCATTACTTCCCAGAATTTCAACAGTATACGTATTTTATCTTCACTGCTGAATTCATCACAATGGTGTGTGATTCAAAAGGGGATGGTTACTTTAGAATAGAATTCTGAAAAAGGTTATAAGATACAGAAATATATCTTGTCTTGAATATTTATAGTACAAAGAAATCCAAGAATGGTATGACTTATATTACAACTTGCTTTTGCCCAAATCTAAATATTCAAGCTATATAAATAAATACCACATGACAAGTAGCTTCTCGATTAGGAGGATTCAAATAAGTCCTCTTTACCCACTTTCATGATTCATTTGAGAACCCATGACTATAGCATGTTTCTAATTATCTTGTGGAATTCCATGATTCCAAAAAAAAAGAAAAATAAAAGCAAGCTCCATCAAAAAATTAGGGCCACCACAACACAAATTAAGAAAATGAATGTTATGCATACCACCAAGTTGACAAATATTTTTCCAAAGATTAAAAATTGAATCTTATCATGACACCAAGGCCCATCCTCATAGATTCTAAAACTTAATGAACCTTGTGGAACAAGATAAATTACAAATGTTATTTGTCCCTCCACATTCCAGAAAAAAAGTGTTGACACAGAGTTCTTGAAAAGGCAAAGCCTCAAAAGGTCAACTCTCTCAGTCAAAGGTCATCCATTTTTAGTTCTACTAGAAACAATCAGATAATCAATCAAATACATTCACCGAAAAAGAAGATTAATATATTATATCGTCATGACTTTACCAATAGAGTAATAATCCATGGTTGAGAAAAGAAAGACTAAAAAAATGGAGGTGATATCCAGAAGCCAAATAAGTTGGAAGAGTAAAGCGTCAGCAAACACCACAATTGATCAGCTTCTTCATTCTGTTATGGAAAGAATGCAACGGAAATAGACAACTGACAGCAAATTTGATACTCCATCCATGTTCTTCGGGTTTCAGAACTAAAAAACAAACCAAACAAAAGAACCAAACGAGATCGAATTAGGAACAAGAACCCGATTAAGAACAACAGAGGGGAAAACCTAATGAGAACATAAAGGGATGGAAAAGAAAAAGGAGATCAGTTCAGAAAGAAGAACCTGATTGAGAGACACAAGCATCGAATCAAACCAAATAAAGTGAGAACGAAGAGATAGAAAAGAAGAACCGGTAGGGCAAGAGAGAGAATAAATTGGACAAGATCTAGATTTGTAAATGAAAAGCCAACTAATTTAACAAGCGAGTTTGTGGAATCCATCCACATTCTTCGGGTGTGAGAACCTGAAAAATCAAAGAATCACAAAGCCCAAACAGATTTGATCATTCCTCAAACAAAAACAACGAAAAAAATCAAAGTACTACAGAGACCAAAGATCAAATAACAAAAAAAATTTGGACCATTCCTCGATTTGTGCGTGTCATCCTTGCGCAGGGGCCATGCTAATCTTCTCTGTATCGTTCCAATTTTATCGGATGTCTCCAAAGAGACGCCCCTTCTGCTGATCATTGCTTACATAGCGAACATTATCACTGAATAATCGAACAATATGGGACTATATGCTGACCCTCGCAAAAATATTGGGCCGTAATCCCTCAAAACCTAACTTGCGTTGCTCGAGTTGGAGCAGGTGGGCTTGACCCAGTAATCTAGAGAAGGAAACAAAACCCATAATCCTGCCACGTCCATGAATCATATATATATATATATATATGATTTTTGTTAGGCATGTACTGAAATGAATTGACCAACCATCTACAATCTGGGACCCGGATCAAAGGTGCAAGCAGAAAATAAAAATAAATGCAACTTCAATAAAATAGACATTCGCAATATTTTGTTCCATTCTTCAAAACTCTGATGCACCGCTAAAGCATAGAACAAAGTGCGTAATAGCACCCAATAAATTCGGTACAAGAACAAAAGATGTGGAAATGAGCAAACAATCACCATTTAATCAAAAGTTATAAAGCACAAAAACACCGACCACTCCACTATTTGACGGGCAAACACATCTTTTTAAACGAGTAAATTCACTAGTTTTTCAAACGATTAAGCTGAGAAATACAACACAATATAACAAGGCCATGGATTAACAGAGATCAAAGCTACCCAGAATAACCAAACTTATTTAGTGTATTCATGCATAGCAGCAGAATGCTTACAGCAACTGGGTTCAACTAGAACTAGAATTACAGCTTCAGGCTCCTGCGTGAATGTCCACTGTTTCTCAAACTACTACCTGAACTTTGATTACTCATCTTGAACTGCTGCAACTGCCAGAACCCTGAGTTGGCATCTCACAACGGCAAACTGGACATGAGTTATGCTGTCCTAGCCATGGGATGATGCACTCAGAGTGATAGAAATGCTTACATGGCATCTCTCGTGCCTCAGACCCCCTATTTCAAACCTCTCTTTACAAACAGGACAGTGTGAGTCACCATATAGATGCCTCTGGTTGATTTTTATGGTGGGCATAACATTAATAGATGATTGTGAGGCACTGTGCCTGTTATTCTGCATCAGTTAGTTGTTCAATCAATTCATCCAACCCTGGACCAACAAAATAGTCCGTCGAACTGCAACACCATGATGCCCATCAAGGAGGACTTCCAATCCATGGTCCTCGAATGCATGAACTGGGATCTGTCCCGTAAAGAGCAACCAAGGTCCTGATCCAAATTCCATGCCAAAACCTGAGTTCATGTTGGGTCTTCTCATGATCCCACCGTGAGGTCTTCTTCCCGTCCTCCCCTCCCGCATCATAACAGAGATGGCCTCCATCATATTAATCCATGGTTCATGAACAGCATCAGGATCCATCCCAACAAAGTGGCTCATGGTGTCCTCTATCTCATCAAGCTCCATCACAAAACCAGAATCACAACCGGGACAAAGCATGTCCCTCTCATGAGGTCGGACTCTTTGCCTGCACTGGTAACACCCGTGCGTGCTCCTGTTGTTTGACATCTTCTGCTCTCTTCTACTTCAACCTATCCGTAGTATCTAAACCAAGATCTGCAAGAAACCCAAGCAATTTCCAACAAAATATTCACTTCAATGTGAACAGAATTGTGAATTAAAAATAACCTCATGCATAGCATCAATCAACAGCACACTGAGATTGAGTTAATATATACTTTTCTTTCACTTATGTGCATAAAGAAATATGACAAGTAGATTTCTTAATTTCAGCCAGAATTACTTGCCTTCATTTACAAAGGACAAAACTAGTTGCTTTTATCAGAAATCAATGCACTGCAAAATCACAATAAAGTTGAAAGCTAGTCACAATTAATACGCCGGAGATTATATAATTCTGTTAACCCATCATATTCGCCATAATTTACACATCAAAGGAGCTCCTTTTTCCAATGGAAAACACAAAACAGAATATTAACAAAGCTTCTGAACTCGTGATATATTACATAGAAAAATCAGCTTGAAATCATGGGTAAACAGCATTTTGACATACTATTTAACCAGCATATTCCAACTTCAATTGCCAACAACGCAATAAAATCAAACCAGAGAGAGGAAGACATACTCTTGCTAAGCCATCAATCATCAAGATCAATCCAGCTACTAGTCCCAAAAGAACCAACAAAGGCTTAAGGGTAACAAAAATCTATCTACTCCAAACGCTCCATAATAACAACCCTAGATCATTGATTTTCCAACATGAACATACTAGCATCTCCAATCATCCAATCTTCGGTTCCTCATCTTCGGATGGAACTCTTTCAACTGCTACATCTCCTCGGGCGACGATCTCTCTGATCAGGTGGAACTTCCTCAGAACGTGCTTCAACTTCTAATGAAACATGGGTTCCTTCGCTTGAGCAATCACCCCATTGTTGTCGCAATATAAGAAAATCGGCTCCTCGCTGCCCGGCCTGACTCCTAGATTTGTGATGAACTTCTTCATCCAGACTCCCTCCTTTGCTGCCTCTGCCGCAATAATATACTTCACCTCTGTGATCGAGTCAATAGTGGTGTCTTGCTTGGAACTCTTCCAACATACTACTCCTCCATTCGGGGTGAACACATACCCTGAATTAGATTTGCTATCATCGACATCGGACTGGAAGCTCGAGTCCATATAGCCCTTAACCCTGAGGCCACTTCCTCCGTATACGAGTAAAATATCCTTAGTCCTTTTCAAATACTTAAGGATACACTTTACTGCTTTCCAATGCTCCAAGCCTGAATCTGCATGATATCTGCTCGTGACACTCAGAGCATACGTTATATTAGGCCTGGTACATTGCATAGCATACATGATAGACCCTATCGCTGAAGCATAGGGTATTCTATCCATGTGTGCCATTTCTTCATGAGTCTTTGGGCACATACTCCTAAAAAGCGATATCTCATGTCTCATCGTTATGAGACCTCTATTAGAATTTTTCATACCAAACCTTTTGACAATGGTGTCTACGTACCGAGACTGAGACAAGCCAAGTATCCTCTTGGATCTATCTCTATAGATTTGAATTCCCAATATGTAAATGCTTCCCCTAAGTCCTTCATGGAGTAGTGTCTAGATAGCCAAGCCTTTACTGTGGAGATCATTCCTGCATCATTCCCAATGATCAAGATGTCATTGCCTCCTACTTACAATACCAAAAAGGTGATAGCGCTCCCACTTATCTTCCTGTACACACAAGACTCATCTTCGTTTTTAACGAAATAATAAGATCTGATCGCCTCATCAAATCTTATGTTCCAACTTCGAGAAGCTTGCTTCAGTCTATAGATGGACCTAAGTAACATGCACACCTTATATGGAATGTCCTTGGACACGAATCCCTCAAGCTTGTATCATATACACATCCTCCTCATCGTTGTCGTTGAGGAATGCGATTTTCACATCCATCTGTGAAATCTTATAATCATAGTGTGTTGCAATAGCCAATAGAATTCGAATGGATTTTAGCATGGCTACGGGTGAGAAGGTTTCGTTATAATCAATACCTTGCCTTTAACGATACCCCTTAGCCACTAGCCTTGCTTATAGGTCTCTACCTTTCCATTTACTTCAATCTTCTTCTTAGAGATCCACTTGCAGCCAATGGGTACGATACCCTCGGGTGCATCAACTAGGTTCCAAACCTTGTTGGAGTACATGGAATCCATCTTAGAATTCATTACTTCTTGCTATTTCATGGAATCTTTACTCGTAATAGCCTCCTCGTAGGTCTGAGGATCAATATCCTCAATATCCTCTCCTCTAATATATTCTACATATCTCTCAGAGCTATTCATTGGAGGTACCACATGATCTTACTACCAACAGAAGAAGAGTCAACGTAAAATCAATTGTCCAACAACAAAGAGTTCCTATGATATGGGAGTTAAAACAACCTACATAATTGAGACCCAGTAACAAAAAATCCACAGTTCCACTTATCCATATTGTCACGGACAAAATTGTAAACGGCTTGTTCGGTGTAATGCTTATGCTTGTCCGTGTCCCTTTTGGTTGTTTATAACATGTAAAGCTTGTAAAGGGCTTGCCAAAGGCTAAATGCCCCATTTGAGTGGGTTTGGCGGCCATTGTAGGCTTGTACATAAAGTTTGCGTCAAGTGAATGCTTGTACTAGAGTTCGGTCTATAGTGGACCAAATCTATACCTTTGTTGTGCAACTGTTCTGAGCTTGTGATATCCATGGTTGGAATTTGCATTGGCTATAATGTGTTTGCTAAAAGAGCGGCTTGCGGATCCGTGTGAAGCGCTTTCTGTCTCGTCTTCTCTTTTGCAGATCCTAAGGGATTGTAGGAGATTCGGGTTGGTGACCTTTGCGGTGATACGCATAGGTGCTTGCATCCGCCTTAAGGCAAAATCAGCTAAGTCCGTGACAGTTGGTATCAGAGCGGGACAAACCCACTTAGAAACTCTTAGCATGCAAACGTGGGGGACCTAGCGAGGCACCACGAGGACAACAAGCTAAGAAGAATTGCGGAGCGCACAAAGGTCGGGATGGCTGAGTTTGAGTAGTGGCTCGACGTTAGCACCCAAACTTGGCGGTGCTCGAGGCAAGCGGAGTGCTTGGCAAAGGATGAGACCGTGCAAGGTGGATTGGGTTGTTCAATGATCGAAAGAGTTATGCAAAGCTCACAGAGGTGAGGGGAGTTGCAAACTCAAGGAATTCGATACTCATGCAAGGGCTTGCATGCGGACGATGGGTGTCGTGGCCATCCCAAAGGCGGCAAGGTCGAAGGTTGGCGCCATGGAGCATTTAAACTTTCTCTTCGGTATGTGCAGGATACTTTCGTAAGATTTGAAGTGTGCAGTGAGTTTAGCATGTTGCTAGACCCGGAGGGGTGCATCACGAGTGGCTGTATTGGTGAAGTGTCACAATCTAGCAAGTGCATTTGCAATGGCGACTGGGTGGGCGCGATTTGTTGGAAAGAGAGGCGAAGTAGTCAAGGGGATGGTGGTCTCAAAACTTCCTAAGGGAAGGATCACGAAGAGAGAAGTTGCTCCAGCGGGCGGATATCCAGGAGGATAAGTCCGGTTCTCCATAGGGATAATCGTGTGCAATGAACGCACCACCGATTGAGGTACCTCAAGGCGAAGCTCGATGGATCGAGTAGCGGCAGGAGTCGTCGTATGATCTCGCAAGTGGTGATGCATTGGTGGATGCATAGCGAGATCAAGTGGGGGAGCAACCCAAGGCAACACAAAGTGAAGGCACACTTAGAGCCGATAGGGAAATCAGACTCAACAGAGGGCTGACCCGTGGAATGGTGGGCGCGAGGGCCACCATTAACGCAATGCAAATCGAGAAGCAAAGCAACTTGGGGGTAACTTGGTGAAGTACCCAAGCCGCATGAAGGAGTTGGTTTAGAAGATGGAATGTGGAGCGGAGGCTTGGAGCTTTCCTTAGGCGGAGGTCAAGGACATGGACTCTTGCTGAGAGGGGGAATCGGATCATGTCGTTCCATGGGTTTCATATTCAGATGGAGCCGACTCATCTTGCATGGTGCCAAAGACAAGGGAGCTTTGAGGCACATGCACTTTATCTCGATGATGCATTTGGTGGAGATTCTAAGCGACCTGCAGATTTCTTTGAGGCAAAGTTGGTGTCAAAAGGCCTTGACATGGGGCAAGAGGATGTAGAGCCAGTTACTCTTGAAGAATATGCCACAGTGTTGCCATTCGAGTTGCCATGAGGAAAGCGGTGCGCAGCGGAGATTGTGCTGGTAGGGGTAGAGTCCCAGGATCCAGACAATGGTGCACCTATTTCGAAAGTCGGGGACTTGAGGGGCTGCTAGGCGATGGATATCCTAGAGTTAGGCAACCGTCAGAGTGTGACCCGAGAGTGGGTGGACGAAGGTCGATTGCCAAAGAAGCGAACAGAATCGAAGCTGGCGAAGGCCCTGCGATGTGTTGGCGGAGTCCACACATGGAGATATCGCAGTTCGAGTTCATACCACAGGGATCAGAATGTATTGAGATGTCACCAGGCGGTGACATGATGCAGCAGATCGTGGTGAAAAAGTTCGCGGCAAGTCGACACACACAGTGAGTCCCATGGGGACTAGATAAATGCAGGTATGATCGGAGCGCGACTAGGAGCTCCACATCGGTGAACAACACGACGGCAAGAAGAGCTATGGATTCAAGCGTTGAATGCCATGGTACCATGAGGCGGGTCTTAGATGCGTGCGAATGTTGCATTGAATGGAAGCCTTGGACATCGACTTATGGGTGTGCACTATCAAGGAAGAAGTTCGAGATGCAAATACTAGGGAGTCCCATTTGGGGACCTGGATCATATAGTGGTATGATCGGAGCGGTGAAGAAGTGGGGCGCCGAGCTCACATTCGCTTAAGGGAGCCGATGCAAGTCGGAGGACAAGGTCGAGTAAGCGAACATTGCAGCCAGCGCAAAGCTAAGGAGAACAAAAATGGTGCAAGTCTGCAACATGAGTGGCGGTGGCCATACATGGGAGTTGTAGTCTGTCTTTCCGACCAAGTGGAAGCGCCCGAGAGAACACATAGGTGTGAAGCGGTGGTCGAAATATGGCGTGGAAAGCAATAGCGAGTCAAGAGGGACTCACTACCCAAGATCAATCATCGGTTAGATTGAAGGTGAACTCGGAGGAGTGTCACAATGCCGAGGCGGATCTACCGATCACGAAGAAGGAATGCGAGATCTCGAGACAACGGATAGTAGTGTCATGGGCGTCGCATGTGCCATGGTACCGCCGAGGCGGGACTTCCGGAGTCATCAATCCCTTGCTCTCTTAGAGGAGAGCACTTGGTCGTGATATGGGCCGTGGAGGAGAATGCTTTGGCAAACTCCATGTACCAAGACAAAGTGAAGAAGGCGAAGCTTGAGAGAACCGTAAGACCAGTGTCAACCAGACTTTCCATCAAGATAGCCGTGAGTGAAGGACTTGGTCGATGCAAGAGTGCATGACCAAGGATCGGAGCAGGCGAAAGCGGTTGTACCTTTGCTACTCAAAGGAAAGTCGAAGCAGAAATGATGGAGAAGGTGGTACAATCCCAAAGGCGACCAAATCTATCGGAGACTTACTCCAAGTTGGAGTGATAACTTCTGCATTCAGAAGTTCAATGGCAATGAGAAGGTGAATCATAATAGTGACTCGGAAGAAGGATTGCAAACACTTCAAGTGCTTCGGAAGTGTGAGCTAAGAAGCGGCGAAGTCTAGTAACCGACTTGACCACGAAGTACAACCTCGAGGAAGCGGGCGAAGTCAAGTAACCTTTGCCTTCTCAACTCCCAAGAGAATGGGTGAAACCAAGTACCCCAGCTCTCTTAGTTATCCAGCAGAGGAGCTCTGCACAGATGTGAAGACCCTTCGAAGACAACTAAGTGGAAGAAGATTCTGTTAGGGATCGAGCGGCACTAAGAGGGGCGAATTAGTGCAGCGGATAAAGCGATGAATTTTCAGCGATTTAAAACAAGCTTTGGAAACCGTGACGAATGAATGCAACGCGTTTCGTTTGAACCCGGAAAGATTGCGTTTTAACTTTAAAGCATCACGTAATAAGATGATAAGGAAGTTGAGTAAATAAGGCAGCAAGTAAAAATGGTTGCAAAGCAAAGTAAATAGCAAGAACGTAAATGCAAACCAGATTTTTATAGTGGTTCGGTCATCCGACCTACATCCACTTCCGATTCCTCTTCGCTTGAGGACACCGGCTTTCCACTAGCTTTCCTCCTTCCAATGGGCGAGGAAGAACTCCTTGCAACACCTCTTCTTTTGATGGGCTTAGAAGATAACCCTTACAAAGCTCTCACCCCTCTCTTGAACAAGAAAACACTTAAGAGTAAGAGGAAGTTTTGACACTATTTGGAGCAGAGTTTTCCTCAAGATTTTCACTCTTCTTGCTACACTTTGAACCTGCAAAGAGGGGAATTTATAGAGCTCAAGAGGATTCAAATTTGGGCTCCAAAACTTGGAGCCAAAGATTTGAATCTTTTGAGTTTTTTGTCTTGTCGATCTGGCAGATCGACATACCAGCGGTACTACCGCCCTGTGCAAAGCGGCGGTGCTACGCTTGCTATAGTAACCGACTCTGATGCGGGCTCTGATGAGCATGCACGTAGCATGCATGCATGATCGTGCAGTTCGGTTTGGGCCAAAATTTTGGCCCAAACTCATCTAATCAAGGCCCAATGGGCCCCCACTTTGGGTTATCTAATCCTAACCCAAAATACGTGCTAACTCACGAATTTTAAAGACGTTTCTAAGCTATTACAAAGTCCACATGACAACTTCTTCCGGCGAGCTTCCGGTCAACTTTCGACGGTCTTGGCGAACCCGGAAACCATTCCGCGGACTCACAGCAAGCTCTCAGACTTCACGATGATCTTTACGAGTTCCCTCGAGCTTCTTTGGCAAGCTCCGATCTTTCTTGGCAAGATCCGCGAACTTCCGACGAACCTCCCGGCGAACTTCCGAAAACCCTTCGGCAAGCTCCTTCGTTCTCATTTGGGTTACGCAGCGCTCCCAGCGAATCTTCGGACTTCCGTTGAACACTCGAACTCCCAGCGATTCATCACACTTGTCTTTGGCCCTTTGTTGGCTTTACGTCTTCATCCTATCGTAGTCACTCCTGCACAAACAAACACCAAAAACTCTACGCCGATCTAGACAGTTATTACAACGCGAATTGACATTCAGGTTCGGCACATCATTGGTCGACGCTTCGTCCGATCGCCGATACATCGCCCTCTCTAGCGGCTTGTTGCCCAATCGACGGTTGACCTCGCAACCTCGATATCCATGGCGCAACTCCGCACTTCTTGGCCCGATGCCCGACGTCACGAAGCCTCCCGCCGTAGTCGGCCGAACCTCGGCTCGACATCCAATATCCTAACGTGATCACCTCCGGCGCAACGTCAATTCCTCCAGCGTCAACTATCTAATCCTGATCGATAGTAGACCTGCGTAACTCAACACACAATTAGACCACAAATCATACTCAATTAGTTTCATCATCAAAATCCGAGATTCAACAGATTCGATGCGCAAATTTTGCGGAGGAAGGACCTGAAAACTTCAAAGGTTGCGAGGTGATGCTCGTTAAAGCTCCAACAAGCATCTATCCAGTTCAAGAGACAAGAAGAATTTGAAAGATGGCGGCGATATCAAAGATGGTCTTTTCCTTCATCGAGATGAATCGCAAGAACCAAAGCAAGGATCAAGCACAACTTTGCCAACCCCACACCAAAGTCAGAGTCATTGGCGAGTTGAAGCAGCACGGCAGATTAAAGTTCGACGACTCAACAACAAGCGGAGAACAAATGGGAGCTAAGAGGCGCATCGTAGCAGGAGCAGGAGATTGAAGATCCAATAAAGAAAAGAAGTTGCAGCGTCAGCAAAGGCTTCGACGAGGACGTCGAAGGAATAAGTGGGGGAGAATGTCACGAACAAAATTGTAAACGGCTTGTTCGGTGTAATGCTTATGCTTGTCCGTGTCCCTTTTGGTTGTTTATAACATGTAAAGCTTGTAAAGGGCTTGCCAAAGGCTAAATGCCCCATTTGAGTGGGTTTGGCGGCCATTGTAGGCTTGTACATAAAGTTTGCGTCAAGTGAATGCTTGTACTAGAGTTCGGTCTGTAGTGGACCAAATCTATACCTTTGTTGTGCAACTGTTCTGAGCTTGTGATATCCATGGTTGGAATTTGCATTGGCTATAATGTGTTTGCTAAAAGAGCGGCTTGCGGATCCCGTGTGAAGCGCTTTCTCTGTCTCGTCTTCTCTTTTGCAGATCCTAAGGGATTGTAGGAGATTTCGGGTTGGCTGACCTTTGCGGTGATACGCATAGGTGCCGCACGGCTTAGGCAAAACCAGCTAAGTCCGTGACAATATGGCTTCCAATTGCAGACAAAATTTAACCATATCAAACTTATTACTCTAGAATTTTCAATTATCTTCACAATTTTGATTAAAGATCAGTTCTCTACGCCTTGAAAAGGTGCTTTGTCTTCTATATAGTCACCTTGCAAATTAGAAACAAAACAAACAAAAAATTTTACTGCACTGATTTTGCAAGAGTATTGAATATACAAATAACACTTTTAAGACATACATAATGTTCTTTTTTTGAAGCATCAAACAAACTTAAGCTTGAAAGATCTTCAATTATCTTCAAAATTGATTTATTAAAAAAAGAGAAAAGAGAGAAATTTGAATTTCTGCATCTGCCAGATCATCTTGTTTATATTTTCCCCTATTATTGGGTGATCCTGCATGCTTAAAAATAATTCTTGAACAATACTATATTTCTTATGAAATTGTATATTCTGTATTTGGAACAATTTTAATTGTCTGCTTCGTCACAAATTAAGACCTTCTAATGTTTTGCATGAAAAAATCATTAGGACAGAAAGGCGCAAACAAGTTTTGATATGCTTTGGATAATGGTTCTGATACCAAATTTGACAAGCCATTATACTCTATATGGTACTAAGATATCAAGTGGTATACCAACTTGTACTATCCAACATCACTGAAAATATTAAAAATAAATAAATGGTACAGTAACGAGTACATATCAGTCTGATCAGTAACATAAACCACGATTCTTGACAATAAAGCACATAAAATGGCAAATGAATGTTGTTACCTAAACAAGTGGTTGTTAACATGAAATCATACACTAAAGAATTTAAAATAAAAGTATAACCTGCAATATATAGGAAGTAACAAATAAACATCTGATATTTGATAAGCCCACTGACGAGCTGGCACAGCAATTTATCTGAAGTCAGTGTTAGAAAGCTGCCGGGTAAGAAAACGTCCATACGTAAACAACGTTGCAGTGAAGAAAAAATGCCTGTCAGGTGAAGCACAAAAGATAACATACAGTTAATCCCAAACTCAAGGTATCAGATTACTCTTGGAGAAAAAATGTTCGGGCAACTAGCGATCTTTTTTAACCAATGAAATTGCAAGAAGTGAAAAAGATGCAAGCTATACCAATTCAAAATTCTAAATCCTGGAAGCTGTCTTTCTTCATTGGATCTTCTGAGAAGGCTAAACAGCTCTCTTGCCATAAAAATTTGGATGACCACTATGGGGGCCCATATATAAAGATGACCCATATAGAGTATAAAAGAGAAACCCCCTATCATCCACACTGATGAGTAAGTATGAATAAGCATTGATTTGTATTTATTGCGGTCATTAACAAGCAAATTTGATCTATTTGCTTTATCTGCATCTGGAGAAACCTAAAAAAAGTCATCTAATGTTCCATTAAGAACTGCAGTAATACAACACTAGGTTATGCCTCCATTGAACAAAGAACAATGAATTGAGAAAGATACATATTATCAACAATTGTGTCCAATGGTAATTGGCTTCGTTTGCATTTCTTCCCAGAAAATAGTTGTCATGGCAAGATGCATATCATTCTACTCACAGTGGACACCATGATCACTCTCTGTTCACAGCAACCCAGAATATAAAACATATGACGGGTTGACTATCTAAGTACATAAATAAGATACAATCCATCAAAATGATCATCAGTGATATAAATTACCAGACATTTTTCAGAAGTGAAACCTAAAACTTCTTAACATGTACAACTATAAATATTACAGAATATTATGGAATCCAGAGTAGTTAGACAGAATATAGACAATGTAGCAACCAACCTCCTAGGGTGTTTACGATGCTGAACCCGTCCCAAATAATTTGAAGTGTCACTGGAGCTGCTACCTTTCATGGCAATAAGATGTTTTGTAATCAACCAAGCTGACCAAATTTGACAAAATAGAGGCTATTAAGTAATTAAGAGATATAATCCTATGAAGGTTTTAAATGTGTCAGGACTGCTATGGTACCAAGATATCAAGTGGTATGCTGATCTGTACAGCTCAGTATACCAATGTTCCAGAGCTGTATGGTTTGACAGATTCTCAGTCAAATCGATAAATAATACATACCAGTCCAACAAATATTTTAAACCATGAATCCTACAGCAATATATTTTAAAAGAAACTTAATATGGTGAATCTATCCAAATTCTTAGTACTCACAGTCTAATTCAAAACTCACATATAGCAGTAGAACCTGATAAGGACAAAATAGTGACAAGAAATATATTTCAAAGGCACATTTGGATATCTCTCGTAAATGATTTTTCATTAAGACAGGCCTCATATAACTTACAGTCATACGATTTATGTAACAGCAAACATAGTATGCATCTGACAAATAATTACTACATACCACCAGAGTCCAAAGACCCTTGTATAAACAAAATTTGCTATCAACGTGTGACGAAGTAATAATAGCTAACAATTCCTATGCCTGTCCATGCCAGTCAAATCTTACAATTCTTTCACACACACTCAGCTCTGTCACAAGTCATGACACATGCCTACACATGATACAAATACAGGGTAGCATGTCAAGCGGTAAGTAATCCATGCATAACATGCAATGTTAATGGTCGTAAAGGCAAAGTTATAAATAATATGAAATTATGCACATGCAAAGCAACATACTACTACCTGTATTGCCAATCCACAAGCCAACCCAAACTGGACCATCCACTCTACCCCCACACGTATGTCACACAAACATATTCCCTAAAATATACCATTTGTAGAGAAATGGACACTATATGCTTGTTGTTGCCACCTCATCACTTCCATAAAAGCAGTCACATACGCTGCATATAATCCATTAGTTATAACTTCAACATTACTCTATCTGGTTGTTTGTTTCATCGTCCAATTTTAGGCGAATACAACCATGACCACATATATAGAAATGTTCAAGGATATATAAATAAATAAAGCCAATGTGTAAGGAAATTATGCTACTTGGATGCTTAGTCCGAGTTCTAAATAAGAATAGTTTTTGTGTGTCTCTTCTTAGCTGACTAAATAGGATCTGCAGGGGCGAACTTCAATTTACATGATTGTTTATCATCTATCCCAAACTAGTGGGATTCATATCGTGGTTTTGCACCATCAAATTTATTCAAACATATAAATGCAAATAGTCCAAATAACAAGAAAACTACCAGATCAAGACTCATTGGTCTAATGACCTGCTAACAATTGCATACACATCTTTAACCATAACAGCTTGAGCAATCCAACTATGCAATATTCAGTGTTTTTCGAAGGCGCCCAGGCACTCGGGCAAGGTGAGGTTGTAAGCATAAAAACATCTTTAATCATGCTTCTGTAATTACGGAAAAACTTTAATCCTAAGATCAAAATTAAAACATGGATAGATCTGTGTTTTTACGATGTGTACCTTTTGATGTCATCCGCGCGGAAGAGAAAAGATCTTGATCTGAATACCTTCCTTTGATCCAACACCTCCGTCAATCTGCAAGGAGAACTAGGCTCCTTCTCCTCTCTTCCTATCCTTTCACAGGACCTCTGTAATTGATGGCTCAGGGGGATTGAGAGAGAGACTATAATCTCTCAATCTATGTCTGTGAAATATTTTCTTTTACGCAACTCTCGATGCATCATCGTGTTGCTAATCTTTACATAACTCTTAGATGCTTCGTGTTTTCGATACTTTAACTCCCCTGAGGTCCTGTCTATTTATAGGCGAGAGCAGAGGATCTAGGATAAGTTATTAGGGGAGTTCCTTCCATCAAAGGCATCCCCTAAGGTATTCTACCATAATATGAACTTATTTTCTATTGGCCGATACTGATATCAGAATCCAATTAGTTATATTATATATCTTATCCGATTATAACGGGCCACAAAAATCTAACATTCTCCCACTTGGCCCATTAATTGATAAGAAATAAAAGACATTCAAAATCAAAAAATAAATAAAATAAAAGTTTATTTAAAAAAATAATTTTTACCTAATTGGATTCTGAAATTTTGAAACAAAAATTTTATACATGGTCATGAATTTTAAAAAACAAGCCAATAAGTCTAATAAATACAATAATACTATATTAAGTCCAACCATCAATACGAGTCATAGTGGTTGTATATCAACAATGTCATACTCCCTTCTATATACTACAGCATCGTTAGTCTTTCATAATATAGTTCATAATGACCCCTGTAATTTGTCTTGTCAAGACAATCCTGTTATTACATTCAACCATAATATGCATAAACATAAATGTAAACAGGATAACAGAAATAAATAACTTTAATTATGCAAGGAAAAATGTCAATTATAGCACCCACTAAAACATGCATGACCATATCTTTTATGGCTTGCTCACAAGCCCCATTCTAAGAACATGTTCTTTAAATGTTTTACACTGTAAGGCTTTAGTAAATGGATCAGCAATCATCATAGTGGTGCTCAGATTTTCAATTGACACTTGTTGTTTCTGGACTCTTTCTCTAACCACCAAGTACTTTATCTCAATGTGCTTGGAACCACTAGAGTACTTGTCATTCTTAGAGAAGAAAACTGCTGCGGTATTATCACAAAATATCTTCAGCGGCTTGGCAATTGAGTCGACCACACCAAGTCCTGAGATGAAATTCCGCAGCCATAATGCTTGATTTGTGGCCTCAAAGCATGCCACAAATTCAGCTTCCATTGTAGATGATGCAATGAGCGATTGCTTTGCACTTTTCCAAGAAATTGCCCTACCAGCTAACATGAATATAGATCCTGAAGTGGACTTCCAACTATCGAGGCAATTTGCAAAATCAGCATCTGAATATCCTGTTACTTCAAGCTGATCTGATCTCTTATATGTGAGCATATAATCTTTTGTCCCCTGCAGATATCTCATTACTTTCTTTGCAGCTTTCCAATGTTCCATTCCTGGGTTACTATGATATCTACCTAGTATTGCAACTACAAAATTGATATCTGGTCTTGTACAGGTTTGAGCATATAATAGACTTCAAATTGTGCATCCGTAAAGAATATCTTTCATTTGATTCCTTTCTAAGTCATTTTTCGGGCACTGGTTTTGGCTAAACTTTTCACCTCTAGTAATAGGTGTATCATTGGCTGAGCAAAGCTACATATTAAATCTCTCCAAGATACGATTAATATATTCTTTCTGAGACAGTCCCAATAATCCTTGAGATCTATCCTTGAATATCTCAATGCCAATAACATAAGCTGCCTCATTCATATCAACCATCTTAAAGTTCTTGTTGAGAAATATCTTGGTTTGTGCAATAAACCAAGATCACTCTTGGCAAGTAAAATATCATCCACATATAAGACCAATATAATAAACTTGCTCCCACTTATCTTGAGATATATGCACCGATCAAGCGTTCTCCTTAAATCGAAGGATGTAATGGTATCATGAAACTTTATATACCATTGTCTGGAAGCTTGTTTAAGGCCATAAATGGATTTTTAAGTTTACAAGCCCAACTCTCTTTTCCCTTTTCTATGAATCCTTGAGTTGTTCCATATAGATTTCCTCATCAGATCCCCATTAAAATGCGTTTTACATCCATCGATGTAACTCAAGATCATAATGAGCTACTAGAGCCATAATGATTCTTAACGAGTCCTTTCTAGAAACCGAAGAGAAAGTCTTGTTATAGTCGATGCCTTCTTTCTGAGAAAAACCTTTGGCCACAAGTCTAGCTTTATATCGTTCGATATTGCCTGTTGAGTCACGTTTTGTCTTAAAGACCCATTTACAACCGACTTTTTACAATTATCAGGCAATTCAATGAGTTCCCAAACACCATTACGGTCCATTGATTTTATCTCTTCTTTCATTGCATCATACCCAATCATTACCTTCTATGGCTGTGAAAATGATAAGGGTCTCCTTTAATTCCTATATCATAATCTGATTCTTGTAGATATACTACATAATCATCAGAAATGGCATGTTTCCTTTTCCTTTGAGACTTTCTCAAAGCTGCCAATTGTGATTGTTCTATAAGACCATCAGCGGCGACATCAACAACATATGAGAGTTCATCAATGTTATTTTGTTGTTCACCCTCATCAATTCTCTTATTAATTTGAGGAACAACAATTTCTTGAATAGGAGATGATACGGGAGAATTAACCTGAATCTCTTCAATATCAAAATTAATCCTTCGAGATTTTTCACTCCCATTGATTTCGCCATTTTCTAGGAATCTTGCATTACCAGATTCTACTATCCTCATGCTATGATTAGGGCAATAAAATTTGTATCCCTTGGATTTTTCTGGATAACAAATAAAATATCTAGAAATAGTTCTTGGATCCAATTTCTTTTCATGTGGATTGAACACTCTTATCTCTACAGGACATCCCCAAATATATAAATGTCTCAGACTAGGCTTCCTACCGGTCCATAACTCAAATGGAGTTGATGGAACTGACTTACTAGGAACCCTGTTCAAGATGTACATAGTTAATGTCCTAAAGCTTCACCCCACATTGAATCAGTGAGATGAATAACTCATCATGCTCATAACCATATCCATAAAGTACGATTTAGCCTTTCGGGCAACACCATTCTCTCTTGTGGCACACACCGGTAAGGCATATTGAGTACAAATACCTCGTTGTTCTAGGAATCTAGCAAAAGGACCAATATTCGACCGGATTCATCATATCTGCCATAAAATTCACCACCCCTGTCAGATCTAACAATTTTAACTTTTCTATCTAATTATCTCTCGATCTCATTTATGTATACTTCAAGAGTATCAACGGCCTGAGACTTTTCATATATTAGATAAATATAACCATATCTGGACAGATCATCTATAAATGTGATGAAATATCTTTCTCCACTAAAATAAGGAATATGGAGTGGTCCGCAGATATCATTATGAATAATCTCAAGGAGTTCTTTACTTCTTGTGGCATATTTCTTTGTATGTTTAGTTTGCTTTCCCTTAATGCAATCTATACAAACATCAAAATCAGTGAAGTCTAAATCTTTCAAAATATTATTCTTCACTAATCTTTCAATTCTTTCCTTGGAGATATGCCCTAATCGTCTATGCCACAGTGTAGAAGATCTTTCATTATTGAAACTACGTTTCAATCCAATAGTTGATTATAAGGTCAATAATGTCTTTGTAAACTCAGGATTCAAATTAATTCTGTACAAACCATCACACAGAATTCCAAAACCAACTTTTATTAAATCATAAAATATACTGAGTTTACCATTACCAAAAGAAAGACAATATCCTAACTCATCAATTCTAGATAAAGAAACCAAATTTATAGAAATAGTAGGGACATAACATGTGTCAATAAGATCCATCAGATGACTCGTCTCTAGGCGTAAGCGATAAGTTCCTACTGATACCACTTTTGCTTTGAGACGATTTCCCATAATGATGAATCTTTCATGTTCTTTTGGTTTCCGGATTGAAAGAAATCCCTGCATATTATTGGTAACATGAGTTGAAGCACCGAGAATCAATCCACTAAGTGTTAGAAGGAACTTCTATAATATTTGATTCAAAACATACAAAAAATTATACCTTTCAGAACCAAGTTTTGCGTTTAATGCAATCCTTCTTCATATGTCATTTCTTGCCACAAAAGAAGCATTTTGAAACCTAAAACTTCTTAAGTCTCATGTAGCATTTCGGACCGACAAATTTCTTTGATGGATGACGCTTCCTTTTCTTGCTACCAACTCCTTGAGTAGTAGTCATGATATTGAATGAACTTTCCGCCTTAATCTCAATTCTTAGCAACGAACACACATACTAGTTAACTCATTCAAATCCCACTTATCCTTATTTATGTTATAGTGGATCTTGAATGGGCTAAACTGAGAAGAAAGAGAATTAAGAATAAACTGCACGAGAAAAGACTCATCAGCATTCATGCCTAATACTTTCAGTTTTGCAGCTTTATCAACCATATTGAGGATATGATCCTGAATTCCTCGAGTGTCATCGTACTGAGTTGTAGTCAGTTCTTTCATTAATGTACCGGCCAATGACTTATTAGCATATTTAAATCTGTCTTCAATAATCTTTAAATATTCCTGTGCGCTATTTGCAATCGGTAATAAAGTCTTTATGTTATTTGCAATCGTCATTCTTATGAACATTAAACTGAGCCTATCAGATCTTTGCCAAGCTTTCATTTCATTAACTTGTTCCACAGTACTTATATTAGTCAAGTCTGCAGGCTTTTCAATAAGCAATACCAAATCAAGATCTAATACGCCCAGTGTGAATTGCATATGCTCTAACCATTCTGAATAATTTGATCCAGAGAGTACAGGGACACTAGAAGCATAAGAATGCATGGACGGAAGTACCACTATAAAATATAAAATAACATTAATGCTTTGAGTTCCAAAATATGATGAACTATTGATATCATCTACATTTCACCTTTGGGTGAAATATTGACATATCTAGTGTTCACTCAAAAACATCTATGGAGGACTGACACCATCATTGTGGAATAGTGTTGTTACCTTTGGGTATACAACCTTAAACTGCAAGAATATTCAAAACAGTGTCATCCTGCCCCATCACATAATTATTTAAAGTAGATACTCCTTTGGGATTATCTAAATCTCCTAATTATGTGTGCTATTTTTTAATATTATTTCATTATTATCATTTAGGACTAATTCTTTAATGTCATTTTATAAGTTATTGGTCTAGGTCACTTTGGTGGCTACAAGACCAATACAATAATATAAAATACAGCTTAAATGTCCTATAAATGATAAAACTTTTATTGTAATTCACATTCCAAAAGTCTACCATCCAGGCCATATCTTGGTCAGAGATAAAACTTAAGGAGATAAATTACAAATAATATTCATCAAATTAATTTAATTCATTTCATGCTAAACAGTTCAATAATAAAACAATAACCATAATAATTATTGAACATTAATTAGCAAAAAGAAAAAACTCATATGATAATCATGATGACGTATAAATCATACCTTTATGTGAAAGATAAACATTATTTCATAATTTCAATTATATATATGTGAATAACCAAGAACAATAATTGGATTTTAATTTATCACATGTAATCGATAAGTCATATGAGAAAAACTATAAAACGAATAATAATTTATAGTTTTTTTTTCTTAATGGCAAAACTGTAATTTTATTTTTAGGAAACCCTAATAGCAAAACTGTAATTTTGCCGAACAATTTACTACCTGCTACCAATTGCCAGTGCGCCTGAAGCCACCTAAAACGGCGCTTCATGGACCATGCCGTGCCGCATCGCCCCTGTGCATTTACGTATGTCACAGCAAATGCATGCGAGCTATTCGCTAAAACGGCCGCCGGTGGTTACGCGGTGGCCTGGTGTCTGTATGCTTGTTGTTGCCCTACTCGCGCATGCTTCCGGTGCGGCTTTGTGTCGCGGTTGCGCGCCTGCGCCGCATCCCATTAGTTGCCGCCTTCGTGCGACTAATCTGCAGCCTTATTCTGCGGTGCGATCGTTCGGCAACCCTTACGCCGACGCAATTTTGAGGTTAGCGGCGGTGCTACAATAAATCCATGTTTCCTTAACATCGTCGATAACAAGCGGCGATAAAACACGACAATAAATCAAAATTGATAGGAATACAGAAGGATATCGGATCAAACATCGTAATCGAACAAATGTAAGATCTAAAGTTTTGATTTCAAGAACCTAGGCTCTGTTACCAATTGTAAGCATAAAAACATCTTTAATCATGCTTCTGTAATTGCGGAAAAACTTTAATCCTAGGATCGAAATCAAAACATGGATAGATCTGTGTTTTGACGATGTGTACCTTTTGATGCCATCCGCGCGGAAGAGGAAAGATCTCGATCTGAATACCTTCCTTTGATCTAACACCTCCGTCAATCTGCAAGGAGAACTAGGCTCCTCCTCTCTTCCTATCCTTTCACAGGACCTCTGTAATTGATGGCTCAAGGGGATTGAGTGGGAGACTGTAATCTCTCAATCTATGTCCGTGAAATATTTTCTTTTACGCAACTCTCGGATGCATTGTATTGCTAATCTTTTACGCAACTCTTAGAATGTGTTGCTTCTGACACTTTAACTCCCTTGAGGTCCTGTCTATTTATAGGCGAGAGCAGAGGGTCTAGGATAAGTTATTAGGGGAGTTCCTTCCATCAAGGGCATCCCCTAAGGTATCCTACCATAATATGGACTTCTTTTCTATTGGCCGATACTGATATTAGAATCCAATTAGTTATATCATATATCTTATCCGATTATAACGGGCCACAAAAATCTAACAGAGGCAAGGCCCAAGTGTCTCATGCAAGGTTCGAACGACGCACTTCACTGAAGCGTCACCTGAGCACTTGCCTGAGCCTAGGCGTCGAGCACCTCGGGCGATCACTTGATTGAATCCAACAAGTCGAACCAGATTTTGGACTTTAGTTCAATTCAACAGTGACTTAGTTGATTCGATTGAACTAAGTCCAATAGTAAATAACGAAACCCACCCCGCTCTCCTCCTCTCCCCCAATTCACTCGGTAAACCTTAGGATCTGTTGTTGCATCCTCTATAGCCGAAGGAAAGGTCCAAGCTTCCTCTTCCGTCACTAACGTAAAGGTCCGAATCTTCCTCCTTCATCGTTACTTTTTTTGTGTGGAGCTCCCTTTACCGCCTAATCTTTCGTGTGCAAGCTCCTACAGTTGTCAAGGGACAGGTCCACAACTTCCTTTGCTACCACTGTCACCGTCCAAAGGTTCCTTCGTCACCACCGCCCTCTCCTTCCCCATCTTCCATCGTTGGTGACTCCTCTTCTCCCATCCCTACTATGCACTATTATAACTACTGTTATCATATTTTATATTTTTATATTTTATATTTTATATATTTTATATATTATATTTTTTATAAATTTTAAAATTATATTATATATTTTTATATTTTTATATTCTATAACACCTTGCTTAGCTCAACTCATCTAGGTGCCTCTAGCATTTTGAGACCTTGGCACCATTTGTCAACTAACGCTTTTAAAAATACTATACAGTAAATAAAAATAAAAATAAAAATAAAATCTTCAGACACACTTGCATAGGAGCCTTATGCACTAGTTGATCTTGTACGTTTTTTAACTGATACTTATATGGATATAAAAAACCCAAAATGCTAATATAGAAGTCTTAACATACATGTAAGAAACCTTACTTTCCAAGGTGTATTAGCCAATTTAACAAAGCACGGTGCAGATGAGACTCATCAGAAGCATAATTAAGCAATTAACTGCATTCATATCACATGTTGACAGGTAAAGGTACAACTCTGCCGCTACTTTGGGACTTTTAGGACCTTTCACCTCCCAAATTATCAGTCCTAAATTACTCTTATTCTTCCTTTCTTGATAGCACTTAGCAAGCCGTAACCGCTTCTGATCTCCTATGAACATAATTTTATCTTCCAGTTATTCCACAGTTAGGCTTGAACTTCTACACCATGCTCAAATTATAGCTCCGAGTTTCACACACTTGTTCATGGGACTTGATCCTCACTTTGCTCTTCGTAGATGACAAAAGATGCTTATCCATTACAGCTAAAATTTGCTTCTTAAACAGCATATTCCAACTGTCTCAATTTTGAAACAAGTTAAATTAACCCAAAAGCGTTACTTTCTGTTTTTTTCTATCTTACACAAAGTATGAAATAAAAAACATCCAGGTTCCCGCCAGACGCGCCACCCACCAGATAATTTCCAGCAAAGACCGCAACAGCAGCATAAAGAATTTTTTTAAAAAAAACGTTTCAAATCTAATCCTCCTCAGAAGAGCTCGTTCGTCGCTGCCCAACGGGAATAATCCTGAGCAAAACGAAACCACAACCATCGATGCAGGCAAAAAGAGATTGGCCTTTACGGGGACAACTAGTCCGATGCAATCTTCCCAAAACGTAGAAATAAACCGCACAAGGATTCGATGTTTACCACAGACGAAGCAGGAAGAAACCTTCTCGTGAGCGGAAGAAGTACTCTTCCCAACGGGATACGAGAAGAGTCGATTTGTACCTCAGCGGGATTATCTTCACAAAGATGGTGAGTCATGGATGGATGATGGAAAATCTGGGGGATTATCTTCAAAAGAGAAAAATCTAAGCAAGCAGTAGAAAGAATCGATTTTTACCACAGCGGGAGCGGGAGCAGAGTGAGTCTTCTCGGGAGCGGAAGAAACGATACTTTTGAGCGGACGAGACGGGGAGCGCGATTCAAGTGTAGTTTATATGGGGGATGTGAAGGGCAGTACAACTGTAGGAGGAATTAATGTGGCGGCCGCCCTTCTCTCTTCTTGGCATGGGGCTCGACTGCAGAATATATCGATTTATATTCGGCATAATATCTCCGTTTTCTTTCTTTTTCGCAACAATATGTCAATTTTTCTTGAGCGCGGGTGTAGGAATAAGGAATATGGATTTATTTGCTTGAAGAAACAATAAAAGTGAGGGCGCAAAGAACTTGTTCTTTCGCGTTGGATGACAGATCATAATGTTTCAGATTCTTTGAAATCGTTTATATGTATCTTTTTCAAATCGTTGAACATAAAATTTTCTAATTAGATCAAGAATAATTTTTTTATTCTGTTAAGTCATACATATTTTGATTGACTCACATTATCAGACCATGACATCAATAAACCTTTTTCAAATACGTAAATGGTTACTTAGAATTTGGTGTACAAGGAAGAAAATGTTCCTCTTGGCCTTGGATTACCAAGTTACTAATTTTCTTTTCACCATGTGGGGGTATAAATTTAAAAGATATTGTTCCATGTGCTTTTCCCTAAGCTTTGTAACATTATTCGATGCCCAATTGTGCACTCAAATCAATTTCCTAAGATTTCGTACATAAAAAGAATAAATAGTTGCGTTATTGTTTATTGACTTTAAGCAATGACAATGTGTGGTGGTTAAACTGCAATTTCCTTTTTCCGTTAAATTGTCCTGTTGTATGTTCCCAATGTAATTATAAAGTGCATCAGATTCCCACAAGGTTACAGAATGATGCATAATAATTATTCACTTTTTAGTCGACATTAATTACTTCAGGTTAAAGAGAATGAATCTTTAACCATTATACAATAGTATGATGATTTATCCAAACTGATATTGCACCAATCCTTAATAGTTATATGTGAACAACAAACAATGGAAAAGATGATCTATAGAACAAGAAGCACCAAAGTGAAAAATGAACTGAAAGGGCCTATACACTTGGCCATATCAAGACTAGTAGAAAGTGTACAAGAAATTGCTAAAACACGGCACATAAATGATGTTGAAAATAAGGCACACATATGGGCGATATGTATCAATCCGACAGAATACCAATACTCGGACCATTCGCTATCGGGCGATATTGGATTTTTTATTTTTTAATAGTAAAAAAATTTTATTTTTATTTTTTTAATATACGGATGACGTCGTCGATTTTTTTTATTTTTTAATATGCGAGCGACGTCGCCGAGGCAACATCATCGATTTTTTTTTTAAATCTACGGACGACGTCGTCGAGGCTCGGGCGATATCTCTCTTGGCGGCGCAACGCTTTCCGCCAACACCGCAAGGCTTTTTTTTTTTTATAAGCGACGTCGTCTCGACAACATCGTCGAGAAAATATATATATATATATATAATATTTATAATTATAAATATATATACCGAACGATACATCGAAACATACCGTTCGATATTCGATACCATATCATATCGAAAAAATATCGAAACCCGATACAATACGATATTGCAGACATTGGTATAATGTGTAAAAAATTTCAATTTTGTTTTCTTTTTTCCTTTTCTTTTGGTGGGGAAGGGGGGTGACTTTTCTACCATATATAATTTAGATTTAGAAAGATAATCATATCTAAAATGGAAAGATGATTCGCAAGCAAACCCATAGGTAAGCCAGAATTCAGTAGTCATACCTTATCTTTATGGAGGTAGACGGGGTTATTTTGTTTCTCCACCTGCCAATGGGAGACTATTGTTAAAAATAAAAAATATTAGATAACTCATAAGAAACTATCTCAAGTGAAAGTGAAATAGAATCAAGTTTCGGCCATCGTGCTTGAGTATGGAAATTAATTTATGCCACTACAATCTCTCCCAATGACCATGACTAGGATGCAACATGAGAAAGCACAAGCTCAGCAACTCATGCTGCATTTGTGTCAATAATTTACCCAAGAATTTTGATTCATGCGGTGAGAAATTGACTAGGTCTGTTGAATTAACATCAGTGAAGCTACAACACAGGCATCATGCCACGGCCATAGAAGAACACTTTTGCTTCAAAGATGCAGAGCAGGAATACTACCACGAGCAACAATCCGGATATGACAACCGGTTCCTGAACTTGGCTGCCTCACGAGAAGCTAAAATGCAGAGTAACTTCTGCAAAAGAAGCCCGAGTACATAAATGATTTAGGTACACCGCATGCATGATCAGCCTCTTATGAAACATCATATGTGACCTCCTGAATAATAATAAGTTTAAACAACAGAAAAGTAAATGGGTCTGAAATTTGAAAAAAGGTCCAGCCACTTCACTTTTGATTGGTTGTTTTACAAACAATTACTGGTATGCAACAATACCATCTGCAAATAGAACTGTGAAATTGAATGGCTCATGGGCACCTGGAACAGACAAATCTGAATAGATTTATGACAAAACAATTCAAAATTGCTTATATACAATGACATACATACACCACCCCAAAAAGTCTCTTAATATCATAAATCAGTAAATAAAAAAAATGCAGCTTTCCAGGAATCCTGATCCAAATTCAGATAGTGCATCTACTAATAACTATGAAAAGATGAGCGACAGGTTCCTAAAATGACATGAAAAACTCCTTATAAACAGTTTTTATTTGTTAAACGAAAAAAGTAATTTAAGATAAAGGGGCATACCCAATACACAAAGCTCCCACCAATGCGGAGTCTGGAGAGGGTTAGTATATGCAGCCTTACCTTTAAATATTTAAAGAGGATGTTTCCATAGCTCGAACCTTGGTCTCTCGTGTAGCAAAAAAACAATCTTACCATTGTACCAAAGCCCATCTTGAAAAAAGTAAATATAGTAACAAATTTCATGATTCTCAATAATCATATTATGATCCAGAAGAACTGAGACAATAAAAAAAATAAGATGCACATTTCAAAGAGAAACAAATAGAAAACAACAGTTAGCATATAAGAAAGTTCTATGAAATCTATAAAGTGGGAAAAAACTACATGATCGACAAGATATCCTCCAAGAAAAACTACTTACAAAAAGTACCGAGAGAGAAAATGTATTTCAAGCAGACCTAACACCTTTTAATTCCATGTCAGTTCTCCGAATGGTTTTATTTAATAAAAATGATGAGTTTCATTGCAACATATAGTATGAGTATAAGAAACAAAAGGAAAAAACAATAAATAAAGATGATATAATCATTACTTAATTATTGATACCAGAAGGTACAATCATTAGGGTGATGGCAAATGTTCCCACTTCATGAAAATCTTATTAACTCAAGTTAAAATGAGAGACAAAAAGACCAATAAAGAAAACTAAGGCCATCTAAGCATAATATAATAACCAACAATGACTTCCATAAATAGAACAATAATAAGAGAGGCAAGCATAGCCTAGACCAAGAACAAAGGCATGAGAAACTTGCTCCTGATTCAATCAAAATCAGAGACAAGATACAAATATCAGACCTGCCTTAAAATAGTGATATATTTCGAGAAAAAACCCAGAGAACTGAAAATAGCAAAAATCAATCAAACAGAGTAAGGATTAACAATTTTAATTGGCTGGGTCAAACTGCCTGAAGATGAGTTCAGCTTAGCAAACATCAACTTCTTAGCTTTAAAGATCATTTAAAAGGAAAAAAAAAACAAACTTATGATATATCACTCTGTAGCACAAAAGCGATATATTTCCTGGCTAAAGGAATCCTGTTTACTGAATCAGTCTGGATCCTTTATTTGCCACATCCCTATCAATCAACTGTTGATCCTTTCTTGAAGCTGACTTGTCCAAAAACAATCAAAGTTCATCTTGTAAAGATCCATAAAATCAA
>JAIWVJ010000011.1:92500-162500 GCA_024322285.1 Musa beccarii
GAGATCCACTGTTAGTTAAATTTTATAGCCTTAGTTGGGCAATACAATTTTTTGTCTTTAGCCTGATCTGATTGCTAGATTCAAGTATGAATAATTTGTTATAGTCATCATATAGTTAAGTTTCAATAGGTCATGATCTAGTAGATTGTTAGTATAGTAGAACATTTAAACATTGTGATTTAATTTATTTAATTATTAATGCATGAATGTTTATATGAAGATCCTATTTGCTTTATAGAGTGAAAAGGTGGTAAATTATGCCATATTCAACCAAAAAATAAATAACAAACATTCTGGATTGTAAACTATGGCTGTAACCTTAACCAAACACTTGGGTGTGTTTGGTAGCAGCTAGTGGTTTATGGAACCAACCAGTTGGAGTTTTTACATTTTTGGTGGATGTTACTTGTTGCAATTTATATACATATGTTATGAAAGGAAACTTCAATAGTATCTGAAAATATGGACAATGCCAGAGTTTAGAAAACTATTCATAGTGCATATGCCGTATAAGATCCATTTATGGTGGGGGTTGTTTCCCTTCATATTGGACATGGACTTCATTCATATAAAATTTTATACCATCCCCTGAATGAAGAATTGTATGCAGGGAGCATTTGCGGAGGATGATTTATGTAGCACTCCTGTCTTAGTCCCATATCAGAAGTGGAAAGAGACTTGAACTGGTTTAAAAGTTTGATGAATGTACTATGATTAACTTGGGGATAACCATTATGGATCACATGGTTCTAGAACTATAAAGTTAATGGGTCAGTTATCTCATTAAATCGGATCATGACATTGTGTACTGAAAAATGGAACCAACTAATGAAGATTTCTTACTTTTTCAGTGGATATACATAAATTACAAAAGGAAACATCAAGAGTATCGTAAAATATTGGCAATCCACAGGGTTTACAAAACTATTCATAGTGCATATGACATATAAGATCCGTTAGTGGTGGGGATTGTTTCCCTTCATATTGTGCACTGACTTCATTTAAAAATCTCTATCATCCTGTAAAGAGTTGTACTAGTAGAGTATGCATGGAGCATTTGCTGATGATGCTTTATGTACCAGAAGATGGGAGTCAAAGTGATGGCAGTGATTTGATGACTGCTGATAATACACACACTCGATTCTAATTCAAACAAACTTTTATCCAGCCACTGGCCCAAAGGCAAAGGACCTAAAATTGGAAGATTATCTTCATTCAGCAGCTAGAGCTGACAATTAATTCATATTGCTCACATACGGAATGGAGTACTTAAACAAGGCAGTCTGTTGGCGTTTCTTTAACCATTGTGATAGACTGTTATGTTTTTTATTTAAGATTCTCTACTCAACTTAAATGTGGATTACAGATTGCAGATATATCTGATTTTGTCTATACATTTTAAAGGTGAGTGGAGAGACACTGGAGAGATACCTGAATTGTGGTGATCAATATTGTTCTGTTCTCTTTTGTGCGTCATGGTGCCCATTCTCATGGGACATTCAACCTGTTTTCGATGCTCTTAGTTCCATGTTTCCTCAAATAAAGCACTTATTAGTTGAAGAATCTTCTATCATGCCAAGGTATGTAGTTCGCAAATCATACATGCTCTTTTTCTTCATCAATATATTGGTCCATCTTGTATGGATCATGCTATTTCATGCAATAATTTTTCACTTGCTATGTAGTGTCCTATCAAGAAATGGTATTCACAGCTTTCCAGCTATAATGCTGATCAATCGGACATCAAGAGTTCGATACCATGGCCCAAAGGATCTCAATTCTCTGGTCCATTTCTACAAGAAAAGTACAGGTTGATTTCTCAAGTTGCATTTTATTTCTTATGACGGTTCTCATTGCTTCTAGATATTTTTTTTCCCACCTTTTCCTGCTTTCTAGGGAATGGGGGTGCGGTAGGTCTAAGCTTTTCCTATTGCAAACATAGTGCTGTAGCAGATACGGCACCTGCTTCTCCTCTTAAAATTTAGTTATTCATTGAGGTCTCTGTCGCCTGCAAGATATTTGGTATTGCATGACCAAGACACTATAAAGTGTGAGATGGACAAAGCCCTCATAAAAAAATTAACTAGACTTCTAAGTTCTAACTCTTCCCAGTGTCTTAAGTTCGCTGCAAACTTATCCTCAGTTATTCTTTTACAGGTCTGAATCCTATCATGTATCTGGCTATTGATCAACCTGGTTCAGGACATGTGAAGTCCCCTGTACTGGAAGTCGAGTCTGCAAGCGAGTTAATAACCAAGGAACCTTACTTAACCTTTGCAATAATCTACATCAGTCTGAAGATAATTATATGTTCTTTTTCTGTCATCTACTCCCGCTTCAAAGATTTCTGGGTCTCACATGCGTGGCATCTGAACTTGAGTTTTCTGCGAGAATCAAGTCAGCTGTTGGAGCAAATGCTCCATGTGGTTGAGGTTAACGGGTTGTGGAGCAACCTTAGATTCTGCAACAAGACAAGTAACTTTCAGAAAGGGGCAAATAATGCCCGGGCCTGGGCGTCTTCCTTCGCTTCTGTCTCCCTGGGCGAGTCATCTTCCTCGAGACTAGCCTCTAGTGACTCATCATAATCTTCTCTTTTGATCATTGTGGTTATAACAAGTATTTGGTGGATCAAATCTTCCCCATACTTTTGTAGGGCAATGTAGTATGTTTTCTAGTAATTTTCTTTTTGTTGTATCTCCCTCTCCCTCTCTCTCTCAAGATTAGGTATATAGGAATTAGATTACATGTAAAATTTTTAGTATGAGTCTTTCTGTATGTTATTTACTACAGCTACATTATTGGCAAAATTCATTTTTGATATCTTTGTATCGTAATTGGGTTTCATGTTGAACTAGTGCTTTTTATTAATGAGCTATAGGTAGTGTCATAGTCTTCACTCCAAGCCTACATATATAATCCTCATGACTTTTTGAAATACCTCTCGTGGATGTTGAGAGTCTATCATGAGAGAAATTTGAGTTTGAAACTAATTTTGGCCTATGTAAGAGTTAGTTAGCTATGACAACTTGGAAATTGTCCACATAAGCATTTTGTTTTTATTTGATAAAGCTAGAATAAAAATCATATGGTTGCGATTTATACATTGTAGATTCGAGTTGTAGAAATTTTATGTAAGATGACAACACTAATGCCCTAGGCCTTCTTTTGGGATTACAGGAATAGATTATCTATGCCTGATTTAGTGGATATGGGTTTTGATTCTTATGTTTGGTAATTAGTGTTGTGGATAACAGCTCGAACAAGTTGGTTGTATCAGGTCAAGATGGGTCATTGCCTTGTAGGGTTGTCACTTGATTTTTTTTTTCTTTTTTGTGTATTTGTTTTCATATTTTTATATCCATCATCATGAGTCTACCAACTGTGCTTGTTTTGTTTTGGAGGGTTTTCTTATCATAAATGTTGCGATCTTATTTGATTGGATAATTGACCTATTAATCCTAAATATTTAAACTCAGGTTATCAATAATAAGTCCATCTAACATGCTCAATTTTGATGTGTGGGGTTTAGCATCCTCACCAGGTCTTCATGGCTTGATGTGCCTTCAGACGCATCTACAAACTATAGAAATCATTACACAGCAAACATGATATCGAGTAATATCATGCACATAATAAGGATAATCTACGTATAACATTCTTTAACTCAAGTTAGCTAATGTAAGTTAAAATCACCTAGATGAGTTTGATTGACTAAGGTAACCACATGAAGAGGGAAAATAAAAATCATTGTGTGGAAGTGGACCAAAACTTAGTCTCATTCCTAAGAGATTAAAAAATTAAATGATATGCTTAGTTTGGCCCATAACTTAATAATTTTAGATTCTGTTGTTATCCAGCTATCATGTATAATATTTTATTCCCGGCCAATTTGACGCAGAGTCGTTTCCTAAATAGTCACAACAAAGTTCTATTACTCTGTAGCCCACACACAATTTGATATGGTAGTCAAGCTGATACCAGAGATACTTGAAGTGAATGATCTACTATATTCTCTCTTAATAAAGGTTATATATATATATATATATATATATATATATATATATATATATATATATATATATATATATATAGAGAGAGAGAGAGAGAGAGAGATCCACACTAGCGAGGAAGCAAGGAGATCGAGCGGGACAAGATGCGCGTGCGTGAGATCGAAACCATGGCAGTGGCTGGAGATCTAACGCTTCTATTGGGGATAAAGGAGAAGGGAAATGATAAAGACAACCGGGATAAAGGAGAAGGGAAATAATAAACATAAAATATTATAATGTAATTAAAAGAGAATATTTTCAATCAAGAAAATTGATATAGTATTAAAACAAAAGAAAAGACAGAATACTTACAAGATTTTTTCAAATGCACACATCCTACCTTGCTTCATGAATTATAATCCTATTTATAGGATCTAGTGATAACTATCTCACTCTATCATGTCACTCATGATTGTGTTAGGTGTAGGAACTACCCTATAACTTTTAAATCATGGGTCATTTTTTATAACATACTCGTAACTACCTAGAACATGGTAACTACTTAGATAACTACTATGAATCAATTTTCAACACTCTCCCTTGATTCAGAGTTACATACACCGATTTGAGACATAAAATAAACATACTTCTAAATTAGAAGCGACTTGGTAAGTATATTTGTAACTTATTTATCTGTGCCACAATACTTCATTGCTATAGTTCCACTTGCTATAAGATCTCGGATGAAATGATAGCGTATCTCTATATGTTTTGTTCTTCCATCAAAAGTTGGATTCTTCATCATTACAATTGTAACTTTATTGTCATAAAATATTTTTGTTACTTATTTTTGCTCTTGATGAAGATCTTCAAGAAGTCTTCTAAGCCATATTACTTGACAAGCTATTGATATTGCAACTACATATTCTGCTTCCGATGTCGATAATGCAGTTATTACTTCTTTGAACTTCAAGATATAGCTCATGATTCGATGTTAAAAATATTACCTGAAATACTTTTTCTATCATCCAAAGCTTCTGCCCAATCACTATTAGTGAAACCAAATAATTTACATATACAATTATGAGAATACCAAATGTCACAATATATAGTTTCAGCAACACAATATAGAATTCTTTTAACAGCTTTGAGATGACGTTTGTTAGGGCTATGCATAAACCTCGATACTACCCTAACAGAAAAGTAATATATGGTCGAGTATGAGTTAAATAAATTAAACCTCTAACCAAATTTCATAGTAACTTGTATTTATCAAATATGTACCATCTTCATGTTTTAGTTTCTCATTTACATTCATAGGCGTTGCTGTAACTTTACAATTAATCATGCTAGATTTTTTGAGTAGATCCATTGCATACTTTCTTTATGAAATAAAAATTTCCTCTGATCTTTGCTTCACTTCCAACCCAAGAAAATAGTATAGTAGACCTAGATCTGACATTTCAAATATATCTATCATGTATTTTTAAAATTTTACTACAAAATAGTTAGATAAACCCATATATATAATATTATCAATATAAAGGTAAATTATTAGAATATTATATTCACCTTCATTCTTTAAATAAAGAGTAGGTTCACTATTGCTTCTCTTAAATTTATTTTGATGAAAATAATAATCAATTTTACTATATGATGCCCTTGGAGCTTATTTAAGCCTATAAAAAGCTTTCTTTAGCTTATACACCTTTTCTTCATATCCTTTAATAAAAAAAACCTTTAACAAAAACTTCTTCATGTCAATCTTCATTTAAAAATATAGATTTCATATCAAATTGATAAGCATACTAACTTAAGTGAGCAGCTAAAGCCAAAAAAATTCTCATGATTTTGAATCTAGCAACCAGAGAAAATGTATCATCAAAATCAATACCTTGTTGTTATGAATATCCTTTTGTTACGAGCCGAGTCTTATACTTTTGGATACTTTCGTATGCATTATACTTTGTTTTGAACACTCATTTCAATCCAATAGTTTTCTTTTCCTTCGGCAGATCCATTAGCTCCCAGGTTTCATTCTTCTCAATTGACTTGATTTCCTCCTTCATTGCTTTTCGTCATTCCTCTTTTTCAACTGCTTCCTCAAAAGTTATAAGATCTGAAATAAATAAAGCAAATGTTGAATCATAAATTTCTGTTAGTGATCTAAATTTTTATTCAAATTATTACTAGGTGAGGTTGATAATGAACTTATCGGAGTGGGATCTGTCACTTGATTCTATGGAGTATCTGATTCTGTTAGAATCTGAATTTATATTTCACCTTCATTAGTTTCACAATTCTAACTTGCCCTTTCATCAAACACAATATTTCTATTAATAATAAATTTGCTACTAACAGGATTATATAATCGATATGCTTTGGATTGTAAGGAATAATCAATTAAAATATACTTTTCAGATTTTTCATCAAGCTTATGATGATTTTGTAAATTTACTAAAGCATAAGCAATACAATCAAAAATTCTTAAATGGCTTACCTTAGGTTTTATACCATACCAAGCCTCAAAAGGAGTTTGATTCATAATAATCTTTGTTGGTGAAATATTCAACAAATAAACTGTTGTTGCAACTGATTTGAAAGATACTTTTCTTTAAGCAAACTTTGTCATTTCAATAATAGTTCGATTTTTATGTTTAGCTACACTATTTTGTTCCGATATATATGGTGCTGTCAATTCTCTGCGAATATCATTTTCTTAACAAAAAGAATTAAACTCATTAGATAAAAATTCATCATCTCTATCTATCCGAAGTATCTTTATGCATCTACCACTTTGCCTTACTATACATGTCATGAATTTTTAAAAATTATCAAATGTTTTAGATTTCAGTTTCAAAAAATATACCCAACTCATGCGACTATAATCATTAGTAAACAATAGAAAATATCGACGTCCATCAAATGTTTTATATTCATAGGTCCATATAAGTCAGCATGAATTAATTCAAGATAATTAGATACTCCATGCTTTTCGATAGGAAATAATTTTTTACTTTGTTTGTCATAAATGCATCCTTCACATGCGTCAAGTGTATTAATTTTAAACAATCCAAAAACTATTTCCTTTTGCTTTAACAACCTTAAGCCCTTAATGTTAAGGCATCCATATTTTAAATATTATAAATTAGACTTATTCTTTTGAGTTGTAATAAGAGTATATTTTTTAATATTTGAAACATCAAGTGGAAACATCTTATTTTACGTCATGCAAACATTTACCATAATCAAATCAGATTTTTTTATATTTTTAATAGTGCATGAACCATCATTAAATATAACTGAATATCTATCATCTATCAGTTGTCTAGCACTTAACAAGTTATCTGATAACCTAGGAATAAAGAAAACATTATCAAGGTGTTTTACTTTCCCTTGACTTGTCTTCACCTGAATTATTCTCTTTCCTTCCACTTGGATTTGCTTGTTATCTCAAAATCTAACCTTCAACTTGTGAATTTCATCAATATTTCTATACATTAATCTTATGCCTTACATATGATTAGAACATATACTATTCAAAAATCAAATATCATTTGAGATATCATTAATTTGTGAATGAATCATAAACAACTTACTATTTTCTTCATTTTCCTCCACATAGCTTGCTTAATGACATTGAATTTCACTCTTGTAGTTTTCTGTTCATAATTTGATTGCTTTAGTTCATCATGTCCATTAAAATGTCCTCTTCCTCTTCCTTTTTTATTTTTTTTATCACAAAATCCTCCTTTATCATGTCTTTTTATTGTTGATTTTTTTTTCTTCTTTTGTAGTAGAAGATTCCCCGTTAATCTGAAATATTTTTTCTTCATATTTCTCAAGTGACATGTTTAATCTTACTTCATGTGCTTGCAATGAACCCATTAGTTCATCAAATGATAATATAGATAAATCTTTTGACTCCTCAATTGCGGCAACAACATGATCAAATTTTAGAGTTAAGCTTTTCAAAATTTTTGCTACAATTATATGATCATGAAAATGTTCACTATAAAATTTCATTTGACTAACAATTTCAGTCACTCGAGAAAAAAAATCTTGTACCGATTAATTGCTTTTCATGAACAAAATTTCAAACTCACGACGAAGAGTTTAAAATTTTATCGTAATCACCCTTGATGAGTCTTAAAATTCATTTTAAAGTATCGACTAAGCTTGTTTTGAGGTTGTCGCAACTGCAATTCTTGAGAATATTGTCTCATATATAGCTTGTTGAATGAAAAATAATATGTTTGAGTCATTCTTTCTATTCTCCCTCAACTTGGTTTCTTCATTTGGATATGTATATCCATTCTCTATTAAGTTCTAAAGATCTTGAGATTTAAATAGAGTCTTCATCTTAATACTCCAAAATTCATAGCATTTGCCCGAGAAAATAAGAATAAGAGGTTGAGACATGTAATTACCATTGAAAGCCATAATGCCCAGTTCAGATTGAAACAAAGCTTTGATACCACAAATATTGGGGATGGAGGAGAAAAGAAATGATAAAAATTAAATACTATGATACAATTAAGAGAGAATGCTTTCGATCAAGAAAATGATGTAGTATTAAAACAAGAGGAAAGACAGAACACTTACAAGATTTTTCCAAATGCACACACATTACCTTGCTTCATGAACTATAGTCCTATTTATAGGACCTAGTGATAACTACATCACTCCATCATGTCACCCATGATGGAGTTAGGTGTAAGAACTATCCTATAACTTCTAGATCATGGGCCACTTCTTAGAACATGTCCATAACTATCTAGAACGTGATAACTACTTAAATAACTACCATAAATCAATTCTAAATAGCTTCTCCTGCATAATACACTGTCATCGGCTGCCATGATGGCGTAGGGGCGACTACTACGTCTCTCAAATCACTTGAAAATGATTCATGACCGCCTTTGGGCCATCAAGGGCGTGCTCTTGGATGCCGATTTGCTAGCACTGAAGGAGCCGAAGTTGGAGTGGGTGATATATGTCGGTGTAGCCATTGTGGATGTTAAAGGCCTGCTGGATAAGATCCTAGACGGGCAATCGGGGGAAGCGACGACGACATCGAACTGCTTGTCACGCTGCTTCTTTGGCAACCGAGTGGCCCCTCGCCAAGCAATTCCAGTGGAGTTGAAGGAGATGGCGTGCAAGCTGAATTGCCTGGTGAGGAGGGCATCTACGTTGGGCCTTGGGAAGGATAAGGTGAATTCCATAGATCCACAAGAAGAGTAGTTTTCCACCGTCCCAAGTGACGAGGTGGTGGGAAAAGACGAGGATGTAGAAACATGATTCAGCAGCAACAATTTGATGAAGACGATGGTGGGAAAAGATGAGACTGCTCTCCTTGGCGATCATAAGCAAAAGGACCATTTATATGGAGCCCACGCTTGCCCATATGATTTATCACGACCCTTGGTTATGCCACGAGTTCCAACAACGTCGAACCATGATGTGTTTCTTCAAGTGTACTGCTTTTGAGTCCATGTGGATCTTAAAAGAACTTGCGAGCTCGATAACCGTGGAGGTGTGTGAAGACATTTGACAGTTGTATGTGAAGAACAATCGTGTTCTTAAATTATTGAATGAAATCAACCACTCAAATATATAATTGATCTTTAAATTATAAATTAATTAAAGATATAAGGAATATAAGGATATCATTCTATATCTATTTTTATCATAATGATCTTTTATCCGATGTCATTCTATGCTTGCTTCTATCATGATTTTTTTATCATACTCCTAGAAGAATGAGTTTTCGTCAAAGAAACCAATCTTGAAACGATATAACTAAGTGAGTGACTTTCTAAGAGAGTCTACTAGTTCTTTGAGATATGAACGTGAGAAGCACGTATTTAATATTTGATTACTTGATCTCTAAAAAAGTGAAAGTCGATGACAATGTGTTTCATACATGAGCAAAACAATGGATTGACACATAGATAGGTGACACTTACATTATCACAATATATTGTAAGAGTGGAGTGGAATGTGATGTCAAATTCTATAGCAGATTGGTGACTCAATTAAGTACTGTAGCAATAATGGTGATAACTTGGTATTCAGCTTAGTGGTGGATCTTAAGACTATATTCTATTTTTTGAAACTCCAATTGATTAGATTTGTTCCAAATAAGACAATATAGATTGACATAGATGTTTTATCATCAATATTATCTGCCTAATCAATATCGATGAAGGCATGAAGATGAAGTAATGAACGTTTATGAAGAAAAAGTCTTCATTAAAAATTCCTTTGAGATATCATAGGATAAGTTTTAGTACAGACCAATGCGTAGTGAAAGCTTGATGCATAAATTATGATAATTTATTGACTATAAATAAGATGTCTAAACATGTAAAAGATAAATACTATAAGAAACTAAGTATTTATTGATACTATGTGAGATCCTTAGTATGAATTGTCATCATATAATTTCAGTGGTTCAGTAATAGAGAGTGAGGTGATGACTTCTTTGGCATTTTACATATTTATTTTTGATAATAGTTCTTAAATGTATTTTTTTTAGATAGAAAAACTGCAGAAGATGTAAACATTAGTTCCATTTCAAAAAATAACCTAAAGTTCATATATATTTGATGGAGAATTGATCTATCAATTATTTAAGGAATTATTTTATCTCTATAAGATTATTGTCTGTGATGATAATTTCATCAACATAAACCAATAGATATATAGTACTTATATTTTGTTATCGTATAAATAAAGAGATATCAAACTCAGAGTTGATAAAGTTGGTTGATGTAAAAAATGAGCCAAGCTTGGCGAAGTCCATAAATAACTTTTTATAGTTTATAAACATAACTTAGGTATTGAATGTGGATGAAGTCAAGAGATTTCTGCATAAAGATATTTTCAGTTAAGGTCCCGTGTAAGAATGTATTGTTAACATTTAGTTAGTACATATGTCAGCATTAAGTGATAGCCAACTTAGGATCAGTTAGATTATCATTGGTTTTATAATTGGGCTAAGTATTTTTATGAAATCAACATCTGGTCATTGGTGAAACCCTTTGACTACTAGATATGCTTTGTATCTAGCAATGGATCCATCTAGGTTCCACTTAATTTGAAAGATCCACTTACATCAGATAATATTTTATGTGCAATAAAATGATATAAGGGTCTATATGGCATTATGGAGTAGAACATCATATTCTTCACACGACATTGTGCCTGTGTGAAAATTTGTAAGCCTGGGTGATGATGAGTTAAATAGGTTCAGGTAGAGAGTTTGTGATAACATGAAGGTTAAGGATTTGACGTGGTTTGAAGATATTATTTTTAGAGCATGTTGCCATGTCATGTTCAAGCTCGGTGGTATTATTAGGTTGTGTTGGAGGTATGAGAATTGGTGGAGAGTTACTGACATGTACATGATCACACTGATGCACTTTGGTGTTACTTGGCCATAGAGGACAAAGATATCATTTGTGGTGCCGAGAGTATTGTTTAATTAGGCATTGTAGGATAAGTTGGTGGAAAAGTAAAGGAAGAATTTGTAAAGTAGGTAAGGTGCTACTAAACTGGAGTGATAATAGAGTGTAAAGGAGAACTATTGATTGATGTAACGATAAATGTGTTTTAAGGGAGTTTGAGATTACTCATATGAATCAAATGATGTATGATTATTATAGTGGCTCGCATTACCAAAGACCTATGATTTTGAAAGAGGTGAATTTAATAAAAATAATATAACATGATATAAAAATCTTCGAGTTTAAGAATCATAGTGTTGAATCCCGAATTTTGATAATGAAATCAATTGATCAATTTATAGATCGATATGCTTTTGAGATAAATGACGTAAGAAAAATTTTGATCACGGACTCAAACCATCAAAGACAAATTATCAAAGTAGGAGAATCGAACATAGTGCCAAAAAAAAAAAAGTATCATTATGAAATTTGGACGTGGCCGAGGAGTCTCATGATGGTCCCTAAAAACGACTTTGGTGTTATGCAAGGGTGCCATCAACCATTCCCAACGTACACTAGGTCCCTACCTAAGGTATATACCTGAGCAAAATTATGTCTGAGATACACATTGATCCAACCTCGATAGTAGGAAGTAAAGTTGTTAGTTATTTCATTAGCATACATCATTTGGCAATCACAGGAGTGCCAATGAGTTTGATGATTTTTGAAACGGAAATCGAAGTCTCTTGGCTTTTTCTCATGAACAGATTTAGAAATATATTGATTCTTAAAATTTTGATAAACCACTGCTTCGTCTGGTGTCTATAATATAAATACTAATTTTCTACCAGATTGAAAATTTTTGATATTAAAACCTGGAATTTATAGATCTAATCGGTGCTAAGTCAATTATACAAGTGGAGTTCTTGTGTGCTAGCAAATTCGTTGACTTGTGCGTTAGGAGCTGAGTTCGTTTCCTAATGAGATACAATGAGACAGTTAGTGAAAACATCAAAAATTAAAATTATAAATCTATTCTCAATCTCTTTTAATTCATATTCTTTCTTAGTCCATATTTCTTCGGATCGACATCGTAATAATTTTTGAATCTGATAATGATATATTTATAGATCAGATAAGAATCTTCTGAACGACAACGAAAGTGATCTTGATCTATCATTATTTAATTTTGATTCTGATATTTATTTATTTTTATATAATAATAATATAATTACAAATTTTGTGTTACATTTATTTGATTCCCTCGGGGGATGACAGTTTCTGAGGGCCAACGTATGGCTTTGGTTTTTCTCCACTGTTGGTGGCCTACATTGTCAGGAGCGTCCATGTACCGCTGAAAGCATTCTACCGCGTTCAACCGGTGAAGGGGTGGTCAAGAGAAATCTGAGAACTTTCCTCTCATCGAAACAATGCCATATCCTGCGGGTGATTGGTCCACAGATTCAACAATCCCACGACAATGCCTCTCTCTATTTATGCTTAGTTGTGGGTTGGAATACAACCACTCTCCCCACGGCTTTGTCGACAGGTGTAACGAGTTGACAGTCTTGCTTCTACAAAGGAGGGAGGAGATGGAGATTGGATCTCCAACCCAAACATATCTCAGAAGCTATGTTTGCCACGCACGAACCCTATAATTTATGAGCTATTAGAATCCAACAGCTACCCGACACGGTTGACAAGTTCATCATTCTTGGCATACCTTAATCTTTCTCAGACCGAGATCTGAGCACTTTCTAAATTCTTCTGTAAGTTTAGGAATCTGTGAATTTTAAATCTAGTTCATCGTAAAAAAAATTACAGAAGCTGCCGAGATGAATCCGCCATCTCGAGAATTTATAGGTTCTAAAACTAGTTTACTGCACAAAGCTTCAGATGCTATTGTGCCAGTCGCCGGCCTCATAAATTTGTAAGATTCAAACCTTTAAAGTTGTCACTGACTCGTGAGATTACCTTGAGACTTAGTAACGTGAACAGATAACAAACCTGAACGTGCATGAACAGACTGACAGACCAAATGCCTCGTCAAATTGAGCAGATGAATAACCTTCGGAAGTTGTTTGGATACATCAGAGTTGCAATCCCTGGTCAATCTGAATCCAGAGGTTGCAGCGACTCCTTTGAAGCATGAGGCTTTGGGCAATGTAAGATTGGAACAGCTTTTACCTTTTATAAGCAAAGAAACGACTTTTGAAGTCCGAATCATGATCACTCCAATTGATAATCTTTGAGCACCAAACCTTGTAAAAATATTAAACAAGTGACGTATGACAACAGAGATGTGAGAAACGGATCAAGTAGGGAACTTACTATAACCATTCGAACATCAGAGCAATAAGCTATTCCATATGCTAGATTTTATATACCAGGTGTATGCATCTCAATTTCATGTTATGGAACTCCAAGAAATTACTGTTTTGCAAATATATCAATGGATAGACTCATTTGAGCCTGTAAATTTTAAATAAGTACAAAATGAAAAATGTTTGAAGTATCACAACTAGAGATGTAGCAAAAGATGGATTTCACTAGCCGCAGAATTTTTGATGGTTTGCTACTCGTGTAGAAAGCCTTTGTCTTCCAGATAACCTACGACTTGCCCAGCCATGACATTAGGAGACGGGCAAACTCCATTCTGTTGTTTTATCTCTATCTACAGAAAGAAAAGGAGTGGTTAACATAAAGTCTGCATAAAATGTGTGTTAGGATGTCACTTCGACGAGCATACTAATGATTTCATCAGCCATGTCAAACAAATCCTCCCATGTTACACGCAAGCAAAAGAGTACAAGAGCCCACAACAAGCACCAAAAGGATATCAAAGGAACATACTGCTCGTCTAGATAGTTTTCAGGGTATGGCAGAATATATAATGTATTTTGATACATGCATTCTTGGGTAAGGATGTAATGCTTTCATCAAAACTAAAATTTATCTAGTCATAATTGTTCTGCAGGTATTACTACATTCTTGTAGTGGTCATCAAAGGATGAAATCATCCAAAACGAGTATGATCAACTGAGGGACAGGTTTCAGAACAAAATATGCTTGAAGAAGTGTGTATCATCAATCAAAATAATGTTGTTATGTTGTTAGTAGCCGCTTGCTAATGGCTTCAAGTTTTATCTTTGCAACAACCTCCACTAGTTGTTATGAATTTATGATCATACATGGTATTGAGCAAATAGCATACCAACATGAGCTCCATTTAGAAACTACATGATCGCTCTGATTGGGAGTTTGTAAGCAAATGCTCAGCAGTGAGAAATAACAACAATATTAAGCAGTTGAAACTTGAAAATACCTCACAGTTTAGAGGTGGTTCGTATGGATCATCTATCCCAGTAAAACCTGCATGAATAACAAAATTCAGAAAGCAAGGATCCAAAAGTGTCAAGCGTGCAGCAAATGATATGGAACTACCAATGACTGAGGGAAAATAAACAATCCTAACAACATCCATTCCCTACAAAATTTGTGAAACAATATTAGCAATATCTATTCTCTACAATACAGCATGACCTGATACAGCCAGAAAAAAGTGAAGCCGAAGAAAATTTAGAAATGCTTTATTCAATTAAGGTTCTTCACAAGGCACAGAAAATGGAAAAAGGGAACCTTAAAAGAAGGCTGGGATTGGGAGAAGAAATAGTCAAATTTGATCCAATATATACTGTCTTCTTAAGAGTTAATTTATCACACCAAAAAATAATCTTACATTTAGCATAAATATTGCCAAAAAAGGAAAAAAAATATCTTTTTCCCGTGCTCCCAAATTCAGTGACAATATATTTGTTGTAACATGAGAAAACACACATTCATTAGTAATTTTTTGGTACATGAAATTAACTACTATAAATTGTTGAGTAAAGAAGAGACAAAATTGTGCATAAACCCTTCTGGAGGCTCTAAAAGAGGAAGAATGAAAAGCATAAGCGAGCTGCAGACATGTAGAAGAGCATAAGTTCTCCTGCAGGTATGTAGTGACACAACACCTTCAAGTATCTTTTAACTTCTCCAAAGCATGCCAAAATGGTTAGTGTCACAATTACAAGACTTCTAATTATCGTACAACAGTCTCTATGAGTCATTTAAATAATAAAAAAATAGCATCCATATTCTTCACGAATGTTTCTAGCACCTTATCATCTCCTTTTAATAAAGGTACTTGGTATGTCTACTTAAGTTTGGTAGTGATAAAGCTCCTAAGCTCTTAGTTCTCCTTTATGTTTCAGAGGAGCTTGTAATTTTCCATCAATGATGACTTTAATGCCTTTTACCAGATATGCCTTGATAGTCGATAACTAGTATCTTCAGAGATTGGATTAGTGTTTCATTTTCTCATAAAGGTTCTCAAAACCAGTATGAATGGACATCTTGATTTTCTAGTTATGGATCTTAAGCTTAATTTTATATATACCATCTAGATTCTAGTCTTAGCTTCCTTAACTTATTTTAGTGCATCAGGAGCAAATATTACAATCCTTTCAAGAATGTCGTCAGGAATTTTGTGTCAGGGTATATCTATTTAGATAGTGCAATGTCTTCACAGAACTAATAAGTTATTAGTGAGAACAAAATGGACATTAAAATTGTATTTTCTTTTCCTATTCAGATGTATTTGGATAAGCACAAAATTTTTCATGGTTGTCATAAGCTCAAACAATTATGATGACATGACTAACTTGATTTACAAGGTTCACATTACTGAGCATTAAACTTGAACTCAATGAACAAGCTTGTTGATCAAATTGGGTACCAGTGCCTGAGGATGAGACAACATTGATAGATTCAGAAAAGAAATGTGACTTGTGAAAAATAGATGCCCTGAAACATTGTCAGTTATTAAAAAGAAATTAAATTTAAAATTTTCTAGATCATTATCAGTGAACATTAGGTTTCACCAAGAAAATAGCAGTGCCAAGGCCAATAGGCTGTCTGATTGCCTTAAAGAGTTGAATAGCTCAGCCAACAATGCAATAGGAGAATGTCTGTATCCTAAGTTAACACTGATCCAACAAACTTGACTGGGAGAATTTACCTAATAAGAGCTTCTGAAACTTGTCCTAAAAACACTCTCAAAACAGTGATAGGGAAAGGTAACTAACAACTTCTCTCCATTAGTTACGTTGTGGTACATTTGAATTCCCAACAATGACAAATCACAAGGTAAGCATGCTTATTTTAACAAGTAGTTGATAGTTTAGATTAAAACACTGAGCAGGAGATTCGAGGCATTCCTTATGGCTACACTCGATAAAAAATGAAAAACCTGTTTCATCAAAGATTATAGAATTGTATGAAAATGCTAATGGTATGAAAAACTTCATATTTAGAACTACTGTTAATCATTTTTTTGCTAATAAATCCACATGAAATCAGTAAGATATATGTTCTATACATGAATGCAGTGTAGAACATGTGCAGTGTACTAGAACACAAATTGAAATGAAACAAAAAACAAATGAAGCAAACAGAAAAGTACAATATCATCTGCAATGTAGAACATTATCTTAGCCATAGGAAGCAATTTCTCAAACAAATAACCTTAGTTTGCCTTACTGGTCTGTACTAGTGTACCGACCAACCATCGGTATGGTACGTACCGAATTATACCGACACAATATGGTGGAGTCCACTGACAAGTCAACTGACAAACTGATATGTACCACCTACACTGGTCCCCTGTTAGACTAGTACGTACTGCCCATACCAGACGTTATGTCGTGGTATGGCTAACCTTGCAAATAACCATAAAATAAACAAGCTAAATCACATATTACCACAGTTCAATCTTTCCCCATTATGATTGTGATCCTAGGTTACTTCATACAGTAAGCATGATTCTCTAGAACAAGGGATAAAGCTGAGTACAGTTAACTGTATGTAGATGGTAAACAAAAATTTGTTCCTTCTTGTATAACCATGTTCTTATGAGAATAATTGTATATTTACATGCATGATATCAACTTTCTGAAACTTTAAGGAATGATCACTTTAGGGTTTGGCATGTTGTACTGTTCAGAGACTTGCAAAGATACAAGATAAGTTGAAAACTAAAAAGAGAAGACAACAAAGAAAAGTCCTCCTAGCTTATGTTTAGGTGATCAAGAAAATATATTACAAGGAGGAACATGACACTATTTTAAGACCATAATGCAATTATGCAAAGACAACAAAAATATCCATTATGTTTAATTAGTTCTGAGCATGAATTTATCCTTCCAGGTCCAGCAGACATGAAAGCTCACCTTTTATCTTTCCTGCTCGAGCAAGTTTGTAAAGGCCTTTTGGATCCCTTGCTTCACACAGCTCTAAAGGCATATTCATGAATACCTATGACACATTAACAATGAACCAAGTCCATAGTTGGAATAAATTTAGTGGCAGATAAACACAATTTAAGGAGAAGGGCTGACTTCAATGAAACTAGATTCTGGAAGAATTCCACGACATGAGTCCCTGTCTTTCCTATATGGAGAGATCAAACTAGCAATACAGATCAAACCCGCATCTGCAAAGAGCTTTGCCACTTCACCTGAAATAATACATGTTTACAATTATTAAGAAAAGGGTGGTAAGTGCATGCAACTCCCGCCAATGGAGCATCTGGGGAGAATTAGTATATATCAAGGTGTAAAATTACAGTTCATTACTGTAGTTGCTGGTCAGAGCAGAACCGCACATTACTGGTGACGTACGAAACCATGTGTTGGAATGGTCCAAGACTAGTCAGTACTAATTAGATTAATTCTGCACCACTAAAAGTCTAAAACCCCTACGAAACCTTGCATGTTTTTTTTTTTGCCTCAATAATAAATCAAGATATGTTTTTGAGATCTTTACATTCTAAATATGCATGACAGATGTATAATAAAAACTTCAATAAGTTATTATACATGATGAAAACAAGGATACAGGTTACCTTGTTAATATCAAAATGTAGTGCTTCCAAAGGTGGTTGCATTGGATGTTCATGTTGAAATTTAATAGAATATGAATTTTGTTATTAACACATTGTGTCAATTGTATATCAATTGTGGCAAAGTCATGTGATTCTACTCATCAAATGCTATACTGGAGCCTACAACTATGTGTATAATTGGCGAGAGTTGAGTGTTGCTGCTATGAACATGAGCCATATGAAGCCTTGACCTTGAGAAACTGGAATAAATTATCAACATCATTTTGTGGCCCATCAAATTCATGCTAACAGAAATGCCACGGCCATGAACAATTCCTATCTGAACTCATTTTCAATTAAGTTCTCTCTATCTCCTCAAAGTCATCAATTGCCTTTTCTATCATCATCAATAACCTTTCCTTTTGTCATGCTATGGAATGACTGAAATTGACTCATTATGCCAGAATCCATGGAAGACCAACTACCTATATTCTAGGGGAGTCCAGCTACATCTTAACATCTTATCCCGATCCTCACATGTCGAGAAGCATCATAGTATTCAGCATCCTCAATTTATTTGTGACAAACTGTTGGATTTCCTACCTCATCGAGGACTAAATCATCCTGGTTCTTTATTGTGCATATTCAGTTTATCAATATATTTGACTTTATCTATTCCCCTTTCTCTGTCCAAATATAGGCAGTGCAATCTCTGAAAAAAAATATATAGATCCAGTACAGGTTTCGACAACTGATTGGACCAGTACATTACCAGAACACTGAGTAGCATAGCTACAGGCACCGCTCGATATCATTAAAAAATAAAATACAGACAGATACCACCCTATATGATCTAGTGCAAGTCCTTGATTGAACCGATAACAACCAATTCGTATTCATCAGTCTGACCAAGATTGGATGCAAGTTATACTAAATGTAAATTAGCTTTTCCAAGCATCCATATGATGGACAGTTATTTTGTATATCAAAGTGAATGTAGATTAATTATGCTCATATATATATATATATATATATATATATATATATATATATATATATATATATATATAAACAGAAAATATATTTTTAAAAATAATAAAATTTTAATTTTCTTCATTGGTCTTATGGAGATTTTTTTAGCATTTGAGTCTCATCCATGATTAACTCCAGTGGCAATGCCTCATACTTGAAAATCTGTTGATCAAAGATGAACCAACACCACTGAAATTGTCATTGCCACCGTCATGTTCAAACTCGGATGGACCAAACAGAAGTTTGTCTCATGCTTTCCTCATGTTTGTGATGGTGAGTGCTGATAACAAACTCAAGATCCTCATTAGCATCATTCCTCAACCCTCATACTCATAGATGGGCTACTCAGATGCCCATATATCAAGTTTCTACCATCGTTGCACAATAAATAAAAAATGTTTGCTTGAATAACTTGATTTCCATAGATCAATTGATTGCATCTTACTCAAAATTAAACATTATAAAACAACTTACCAACCCTGCGTATATTTTCTGTGCGATCTTCTGTTGAAAATCCAAGATCTTTGTTCAATCCATGCCTAAGGTTGTCACCATCAAGTACATAAGCAAGCTTACTTCGTGAATGTAGCTCTCGATCCAATGTACACGCTAAAGTGCTTTTCCCTGGATTAAAATTTACAAATTTTAAAAGCAAATAAAAGAAACAATGATAGGTTATTTTCTACATGAACCCTTATTTGAAGATTTCAGTGCTTAAAAAGAAGCAATTAACTATAAAGTTCAAACCAATCCTAACCAAAATCATTGGCTTTATGAAATTGCAAAAGACAGTTTTGGTTACATTGCCAAGTTGATCAAATAAATAGTAGATGTGAAACTAAGATCCCTACCTAGAGAGTCTTTCTTAATTAGGGGCAGTTAGTGCATGAGGCTCAGGCCAATCTGAGTCTATACAGGGTCTATTTTTTCTTTATATAATTTTTCAGAATTTATGTTTTAAATAGGGAAAAATCTTAACATGAAAATTACAATAATAATAAGAAAAAGTGCAAATAAAAGATGATGATTCCACAAATAACATATCTTCTGGACATGAAAAACATATAATATCATAGGAGCATTTTTCAAGAATGTCTATGTAGCATTTGGAAGTGTGGTAATCATTCAAAGAAAAAAAAAATCAAGGTCTCTATGCAACAATCTTGCTGCAATGTAAAAAATAAATAATCTCAACTTTTACTATATTATAGCATGCCTTACTAATTCCAAATCAGAATGTAAGGTTAAGTGTTAGCAATGTCAGTGTAGTTCAGATATACTATTAAAAAACTAGTTAACAACAAACCCTAGGTCTTTAAAACAACCTTGGATGATGAAAAATTTTATCTAAGGCAAGCATAACCAAAAAAGAATTCAAGTCCAAGTTTCCTTATATAATTGGCGAGCTCATTCACTTTGGCTTAAAATTTCAATAACAAACAATTGCACGAATATTGTTGCAGAATTAAGACAAAACAAATGGGTTAATCTGTATTACTCAGGAAATAACTTCCTAGTTTGGACATGGAATCTGTTGAAGAGGAAGATAGTGAAAAAAAAAATTCACATTAGCTCAGATTTTCGATGTCAAACAATTGCGCTGATATTGTTGCACAACTAAGATAAAACAAATGGGATAGCCTGTATTACTCTGGAACTAACTTCCTAATTTGGACATGGAATCTGTTGTACAGGAAGATAGCTAGTAACAACAGAGCTATGAGTAACAGAATAAAGATGTGGTTTCATCACAACAGAGCTATGAATCTAAAATGTGGTTTCATCACATAATCATAAGAATTGCTATGAGTAACAGTATAAAGATCCATTATGTACACAACCATTCTACTCATTAGCGTAAGAACACTGCATACATTGACCCTTGTCAGAATCTCTAATAGAAGACTTGCGCATCGGGTTCACCTATATTTTGGTAAGATGTGATGGTTCATGTCAATTCATCCTTTTTGAACTGCAAACAATGTGCATAAAATGCAATAGGGAAATTATAAACTTAATGACATCTAGACATGGTGACTAATGTACCAAAGATAACTTCCACTAGAAGAAGAAAAGGCATGGAATAATCTTGATTAAAATCAGTATATCTGTAGCCCACCGTCCAACAAATGATGCAAATTTGAAATTTCCACAGGGAAGAGTTGAGGTTGCGAATTTACTTATCGGATTGGTTCGTAGACATCCTAGACAATTCCGAACAACGTAATCTTCAGCACAAAGTTATACCAAAAGCGCATGGATTTGCAACAACACTAATATAAGTTTTTATGCCACTTAAGGACTCATCGTTTTTTTTATATTTATTACTGAAAATACAACTTTCCGTTGGACAGCAAACATCCGTTTCAAGTTGTTTCGGATCATGTGCGGCGCTGCACCGATCGTCGAAGAAAACAATGACAAAAAAAAATAAAAATAAAAATCGCAACAAATCCGAAACCTGAGCCGCTAAGACCGGTGATCCAGACGACGCAGCCCTTCTGTTTCAGCAGCTTCTGCCGATCGAGCTTCCCCACCGAACATTCTTGCCAGAAAATGTTCGTCGACTTGCCGACAGCGGACATCGAGGTAACTCTGCAATCGCGAAGAATGCCGACGCAGAAAAAATATCAGCGACAACAGAGCCCAACACTCCCGCCCCCCACCTCACCCAAAACACGCACCCAAACAAAAAAAGCAACTGTCCCTCAGGAAATTCCTCCCCTACCCCTCCTCGCAAACCCTCGATACCAATCTCCAAGAATCGATCGAAATCATTCCCCGAAAGAAATTTCCCCGCAAACCTCGATACCACCTCCAAGGATCGATCGAAACAGGAGGAAAGGGGAGATCATCTACCTAATCGTCTTGGGATGGGAAGTGATCCGTGCTTCTCCCTCGTTTGATCACCCTGAATCGTTCAAACGTACAGCTATATATATAGAAAAGAAGGGCAAGCAGAAGATCCGATAAGTCTGCCGGTGAATCCGCGCGACTCGGAATCGGTCGCAAAGCACCGACGAATTGCTCCCGTTTATTTAACGGGTCTGCACATATCCGCCGTTACAATCTCAGTATGTACACTCTTCTTCCGCAGTGTAATAATAACGTTATTTGCTATAATCTTCCAAATATTAGCAACAGTTAGACTTCCCATCAGGCCATCACCAGCCAATTTTCGCTGTAATATTCTTAATGTGTTTAGCCGTTACAAATGTGTTTTCAGTGTATATTTGGTATATTTAAGTGTCACTTAGAAGACAAGTAATAAAAGTACACAAAGAAATTCTTAAAATTACGATTTCGATTATTCTGTGATTTTCTCTAGTAAATATAAAGAGATAGAATGAAAAGTTTTTTATAGATTCTGTGAGGATCTATAAGATATGGGCCAACATAAGAGAAACTTTATTAATTGAATTTTATTATTCTTATCTAATGAGATATACTTAGATTTTATCCATAGATAAAAGTATTCAAACATCATACATCACTATATTTCAAGCTTAAAGTACTAACAATTATATCGTGCAACCTATTTATATTTTTTAATATTTTTATTTTTTATCCGATTTGAAATAATCTTTGTCCCATTTAATTTTTAGAAATCGAAATCGAACCGATTCTTCGGTTCCGATTCGATTGGAAATTGTCGAACTATTAATGTGATTCGATTTGATTTGAACCGAACCACGATGATCCTATTACAAAGCCCTCCTGTTGCGTCCCCCATTTCACAGTGCCAAGAATCGATGCGCATGTTGGTCGAATCGATTCTATTCCTCCCCCCAAATATCTAATCAATTTGGGCTACAAAAATATTCCAAGCACGAACGAACCAACCAACAAACAAACAAACCGATCTTTGCCTGCTTTGAGTCCCGAATCGTGAGCTCCGTCCCCAACAGTTCGCCGCACCCATCCCACGAATTTGAGGGCGAGAGATGGACAACGCGGCGATTGCCGGTTCCCGCCCTACTCTGTTGATCACCAACGACGACGGAATCGACGCTCCGGGGCTCCGCTTCCTCGTGGACCTCCTCGTCGCCGCCGATCGGTACCGCGTCCTCGTCTGCGCTCCTGATTCGTGGGTCCAACTCCTTGTCTTCTGTGACTGATCTTGTAATTTTCGTGTTTGTTGCTCTTTCTTACGTTTCTTGTAGTATCCGTTAGAAGGATTCAATGGATGTATGCCTCTCTAGTTAGAGATGGTCGCGAAATCGTGCAAATTGATATCTTTTTTGCTAGTTATTTTCCTTTTGTCTGCGTTTAAATCGTTGATGCTTTTGATGAGAAGTTGGTGGTGATTGAAAGGGTGACATCGTGCTATTTCTTACACTCTTTCTTTTGCTTTGAAGTATCTCGTCATATCTGTTAGAAGAACGAATTGGATCCACATTTTCGTTTATTTTTGGTTATATATGATGACAAAATGGTGCGAATTGATTATTTTACTAGTTATTTTTGTTTCAATCGTGTTTAATTTGGTGACGTTTTCTGATGAGAACTTGGTGGTCTTTGAAATGGTGGCATTGTGCCATTTCGCACGCGGAATGAAGAAATAGTGTAGAATTGGCGAATTCTTGGACTACGTATTTTGGAATATTGGAGTTACAATGTAATTGTTCAGTGTCGGACATCTTCGTTTTGTGTTTTTTGTGTTTTTTAAAGTGGAGGTTAGAAAGATTAAATTTACTAAAACAGAGGCTGACTGCTGCAATTTATGGAGCTGAGCGACTTCCAATATATCTAACTTCTTCTTTGTGCCTTTTACCAGCCTTGTTGATCACATCTCATATGCTGATGCCAGTGCTACAAACTGATCTTTCATGGCTCTTTACAATTGTTGATATGTGCCATATGTCCTGTCTCAATATGAAATGTTCCCTTGTTGCTAGGTTGATTCAGACCAAGCCACTGGTAACCAGCATCACATAGGCCCTTATGCACCCTTTGGTTAGGTTTGTATCTGGATGTAGTCGAAATATGAAAACCAGGAATCCTGCTCTGTGGTTTAAGCAGGGATGGATTTAGATCTGTCGGTTTCAGATGGTACATTGGTCTGACTACTGTCACAGACATCTGATTTGATAGTAGTAGAAATGACTCTACCCTGTGCTTAATCATGCTGATATGCAATAGTTCTTGTTCAGAATTGTGGTTACCTCTCTGTACTAACTGCAAAATGGTTTCGTGCACAAAAATGAGATAATAATCAGAATGCATCCTCCATGAAATGTTAAATCATCTCTTAATAAATTTTCAGGGATAAGTCAGGTGTTGGACATAGCATTACTTGGCATCGTGCTCTTAGTGCCAAACGTGCTGAGATTATGGGTGCTACAGCTTTTGCAGTATCAGGTTCTCCTACCTGTCTCGTTTATTTATTGCTTATTGATTCTTTTGTGTATAAGTAAATATTTTACATTTCATCAAAAAATTAACCATTACCATTCTGAATGTTGATGCCACTGTTGATGTTTTATCTTCTTTGAGGCAATTCTAAGAAGCCAAATCTCAATGGTTTTGAAGCCTAAGTTCATTTCTGCTACAGTTTGCCTATGGTCATTCTGTGCTCTATAGTTTTAATTTTAAACAATGTAGCCACTAACATAATTTTGCCACCTGAATTGTAAAATGGACATATCCTATTAGAATGTTCAAGAGAAATAGCCACAGAAGAAGGGGAGAGGCTGAATGCCCTATGTGATTAATATATTCAAATTTATAGCAGATGAGGACATTCTCCATGAAGGTGATGTCTTCTTCAAAGATACTCGAAGAATCCAACCAATCCCTAATTCAGATTATTTTATAGGTTGGTGTACATCATTGCATTAAAGTTTACATAAACCATTGTCTAGTAGAGAAAGTTCTATAAATTTACTGGATTCTTGCACACTCTTTCAAGCCATTATCTACTAACGAAGTGTAGGAAACCTTGTTATGTAAACTATGGACTATATACAAAGTCCTAGAATTCTACTAGATTCCTACATGCTCCTTTAAGCCAATTTTTATAGATGACATGTAGGGGGCCTTGCTACACTTGATTAGAGATTTGTGTCATGATGATCTATTCTCTAGGTCCCAGATCATGGCAGATGAGAAGAATTAGCTTTCCAGTGCAGTTCTTTCAAAATCTGGTTATGGGTCAACAACTAACTGAACCTCCCACAGACATCCTACAATCTTAAGATTCTAGCTTATCATTCTACTGAATCTCTTTACATCCCATGGTAACAAGATTTCTAGCTAATCATGTTATTAGTTAAATTTTCACATCTGAATATTATCATATGAGTCGACTAAATAATATCTGTGTATAATTTCCAGGCACTCCTGCAGACTGTGCTTCCTTGGGAATCTCTGGCAAACTTTTTGATGGTGTAATTCCTGATTTGGTAAACTCAAGGCCGAATGTTATTGTCCTACATTGTCTAACATACTTTATGTTACCGAAATATTTTATTTCTACTGTTATTCACTTATACAATTTTCTGGAAAATATTACTTAGGTGTAGATCTTGCATATACTTAGCTAAATTGAGCTTTTCTATTACTTGAGCACTTACTCATTTTTTTCATCATACAGGTGATCAGTGGCATCAATATCGGTTGCAACTGTGGATATCATGTGTCAGTAATGCATTATTCTTGCATTCTATTACATCTGCCTATTTTAATAGTTATATTCTACAACAAGTGAGACTGTAATCCAAGTATTTAAGTTGTTATGAAAGGAAATAAAGAAAATGGCAATCTCTGCATCTTGTCTACATAACAAATACTTCTAATAAATCAGAACATTTTGTGTATTCTAATTACTAATAAATAATATTGGGGACATTACTGCTTCTTGTTGTTGTTGTCGTTGTTGTTGTTGTTCTAACAAATAATATTGTTATTTTTTGTCTAAGAATAGGAAATATTGCATGCTTTCTACAACATTCTTCTACTTGGAAAATCTTGGAATCTGTAGTTTTTTATCAAATTATTCACTGGATTTTGTTATAACATGCTAAGAATTTTAGCTCATTCAGTCTATTCAATGTCATCTTCGATAATGAACTGCACTAATATATTTATTTATGCATTTATGAAGAAACTGACATCTCTTGGTACTAAAGCACTATACAGTGAAAACTAAAAAGTAACCTTTATGTAGGATTTTAAGACTAAAAAACTAAAAAAGTATACCCCATAACAAGAAAATATGGATTAAAAGGTTAGTCCTAAAATTACAGAATGATATCTCTAAAAATACATTGTACCATAAAGGAAAATAAGATGCACTCAGTTTGTTCATTGTAGCTCACATAAAATCTATATTCTTATTTCATTGATATGCAGGGTATACTCTGGGACAGTAGCTGGTGCTCGAGAGGCATTCTTGTATGGTGTACCTGCATTAGCTATATCACATAACTGGTATGTAGGGTCTTTTATCATTTTGTTATTGATCACTCATTAATTTCCCTTTCTTTTTGTATAGGTTCCTTACTAAGTTAATTAAGATATATATTTTTTTCTTACTAAGTAATTGACTATGCATCTAATTAATTTAATGACAATTGCAGCAAAAGACTTGAGAGTAATGACTCTATTTTTGGTATTTAGTACTTCTGTTGTTTTGAGCTTTTCTTGAAAGTTTCTACTGAAATGTTTATGAATCTTAATGTTATATATATTTTTATTTGGTACATATATATATATATATATATTTATTTATGAAACTAAATAATTATGATAAGATTGGATCCCCAATTTGGGCATTATGGATTAGGACCACAGTGATTAAGGCTGCAAATTTTCATGAATTGGGCCGAGCAATCTAGATCATGGTTCAAGGGGCCTGGGGAGTGATCTCTTCCTTGAACCCAAAAATTTATCAATGGTTGATACATGAAATTGTTGATTTGTTTAGGTCCAAAAGAAGATTATACAAGTGATACTTTTACAAGAACATCATTTGTCATACCCTTCTGAATGTAAGATTTTAAGACACAAACTAAAATAACAGAGAAAGATTAACTAAATTTCCAAGACAGATACTTTGTTTAGCTACTCTAAATAATTTCTGCTATTCACTCAGTAGTCAGCACACATTCTCTTGTATTAAAATATTATACATGACGTTTTTATTTGATTCATCATTTATGTCATTTTTTATCTTGTCCTATGATGTTCCAATTCGAACATTAAATGTTATCCTAATGTCTATGAGAATAAGGACATCTTATTTTCATTTAATTTTTGTTCTTGCATACAGTGACTAAAATTTTCAACATTTCAAATCATCTTTTTAATTATCACATTATTTTTCTTTGCCAATATCTGTTTCTTGTTTTTGTATATTATTATTCATCCATGTGTTTTGTTATCTTTACTATTTATTATACAGATTACAGAGAACTAATTTTATTTTCATTGTTCATATTAAAATTTTCATTTAGATTAAATTATTTTGTGATTATTTCTTACACATATCATAGTAGGCCTCCTAAGGATAAATTGTCTCCATTCTGTGGGCATGTACTAGCTTACTACGTCGGGTTTGAACTTTCAAGCTTCTATTAGTTGGAACAATCCATTTAATCAATAGTAGAATAGATCATTAATCAGGAAGAACACAAGTGAACTACTATTAGAACGTGTGGGAAGTGTAAGGGGCATGCCAGAACATGGGACTGCCACTGTGTCATTTCACATGATTATTTTTTAGATTTTGATGCCCTGGTTGCCCCATATATGGTGTTGATCATAGTTTTATACTATAGGATAGGTACAATATTACATGTATAAGGTGAACATGTGATGCAAATGTGTTGTTTAGGTATATCATGAACAGGTATCTTGGTAGACTAGATTTGAGGTTATATAATGAATGTTTTTCATAGATGAGAAGCTATTCTATTTGGTTGACTGTTTATTCTTTTCCATATCTCGAGTATAGTTTCCAGTTGAACTAGGTGATATTTTATTTGTACCACTTTTTTTTTTCTCAGGAAGGGAAGAAAGAGTAATGTTCACGACCTGAAGCTAGCTGCAGATGCTTGCTTGCCCCTCATAAATGCTGTATTATATGAGCTTAAAGCCAAGGCATATCCTGAAGGTTCATTTTTGAATGTAGATGTGCCTACAGATGTTGCAAATCACAAGGTAATCCATGAGACAAAACCTCTCGTAAGGCATCACATATTTAGCACATATGTATTATAAAGATTCGTATTTTGGAAGCTATTTCTTCATTTTTTGTACAATAAGTAATGCTTGAACTGTAGTCCTTGGTATTGGAACCTTTTTGAAGTCATCACTTAAACAAGTTATGATACTCTCGACATTTATGATAATATTAGACAACCTAAAATTTGCTCTTCTGAGTAAAACATGCCAGTACTATTATTTTAATTGTTTAACACTGCTGGTTGGAATTGGAAATGTGATGATTTGGCTTCTAGACATCCTCAATATCCTTCTAGATTCTGATCCCAATGATCATAATATTTCCTAATTTCTATAGGAATGGCAATATAGTTTTTTACCTCAAAGTTGGGATACACTGAAAAATTACTTTTTTATTCCTTAATGAAACACATCTGTGACATGGCCCATTCACAGTATCAAAATACCTCTGAAAATCATGTCCTTTGTAAATTTTTCTCTATAGTCTTTTCTCCAATATGATGTTAGTCCAAAATATCTCTTAATGGTGTTAATTTACTCTTCCTTATGAAAAATATTAATATAGCAAAAATAGGCATTTTTTCTTTTTCTATAGTAATTATTTCTTTTCCTACATATTTGTTGCAGAATACTTTTGTTATGCTTTTCCTTTTTATCATTTTTTTATTCTTAACATCCTGTGCTATGTTCATTTTATTAATATACTTCAACATAAATTTAATGTATCATGTGTTGGATCATTTGGCTTCTTATAGATCATCTTCTTTGGTTGTTCGACATTTAATATGTTTCGGTACAACTAATTTTATGTGCCAATATTTGTGGCATGTCGAGACTGTTCTGCATAGCTTGGTATGTATTTGCTGTTGCTGTTTGTTTATTTTGTTTGCTGTGATTGCCAACAGGGATTCAAGATAATAAAGCAGGGAAAATTCATGACCAGAATTGGTTGGGAGCAAACATATTCCAGCACACCAGCACTAGAAAGCTAACTGCAAATATGAACATTGACTGCACCAGGCCCTGCAAACAATGCTTCATCAGCTCTAGTGGAAGATGAACTTTTGTTTAAAAGAGCGGTATGTATTTGCTTCTTTTCAGCCATGTGCTGAGTTTACAATCCTTTCTGCACATAAAATCATAACATGCTGCTTCTTTATTTTGTCTTTCCGTTAATACTTATTGCATTTAATTTCTCATACCTTTGTACCTTTGAATATTGTTTGTTCTCTGCTTTTGCATTCCATTATCCAGTAGTGTGTTAATACCAATTTGATTGAATTTATACCATATTTTGCAACCATTCCAAACTACTCAGTAGTACGATGACAAGTTATGTCAGCGGAAGTGTTTTCTATATCATTATACTAGTCATCTAGGGGAAGTCACTGTAGTCAAATTTGATGGCCTTTTCTTGAAAGCTAGCTTCTTGAGGTATGATTATATTTAAAAGGGTAACATGAAGTGGTTCTGATGTCATGTGTCTTTTTCCTCCTTTGCTTTATCCTGTGATTTAGGTAAAAACTTCTATTTGTTCATGTATCATGATCCTCATCTTCATAGTCAAAGCCTCAACAAACATGGGATCAGTTTTCTTGAAAAAGGTGTAGGTTGGGAGGTCTTCATTTAATATTTTAGCATTGATGCCACATGCACTGCCTAGACCACTTAGGAGTTAAGTAGGCCTTGTATGCCATTTAGCTAACCCCGTCATCTAGGCATGTCCTGCTCTTTTGAGTTTTAGGTTAAGCAATAGCCCAAATAACTAGATGGAGCTCAGGAAGCCACTTAGGCCCCTAAGTTCTGCTCTTTCTCCTTAGTGCCCTCTTTTTTGGAATAAACATCAGTGAAAATTAATTGAGTGTGAATAAAATAGAATAAAAATGAGAACTTTTTTATTTTCGTTTTTTAGTAATAGAACAAGCATAACTAATTTCCACTAAAATTTACAAGTAAAAACAATTGTGTTATTAATATATGAAGCAAAAAAAGTACAATATACTTGTTGTTAGATTTTCTAACACACAAGTTTGTTAGATTTTCTCTGTCTATGCTTGTTGGTACATGCTACTGCATCTCGATTGTTATAATATGCTTTTATATTTCTTTGCACCTATCTTATGTCTAATTTAAACAGAATCCTTTATTAAAGCACTTGTAAAAGAGACATAAAAGTGAATATATAAATGCTAAAGTTTAAGAGCTTCATCTTACCTATCTTTATTGAAAAATTAACTAGGAAATTTAAATATTTTATATTATTTGTTTTAGAATTTATGAGTTTTAAATTTAGTTTACACAATTTTTGTAAGGCTTTATACTATCTTTTTGGTATTTTGTCCTAAGATCCACATCTGTTAGAACTTCTATTAAAATCTTTCAATGGCTAATTCTTATGAGTTATGACTACCAAAGCATTTTGACAACTTTAGATTTCTGCTCAAAATGTTTTCATAATGCCAAATTGAATTTTTAGGTGTGCAGTTTCTAGCTAAGATATATTTATGCTAAACTGAGACTTGCCATAACACCTGAAAGACTTAGTTAGCGGATAGGAAATAACATGGCTTTAAATATCATGCAAATAAATGATGCATCTCAGATCCCAGAAATCAAATTAACGTAATGGTCATAATGGACATCGGTCAAACTTGTTGCTCCAAGGTAGACTTAAGTGATCTTATACCTTTATGGTACCATTTGAGTGTCTGACTTAATCTTGGAGGTAGTTCTTTTAGAGTTAGTGTGGTTGATTGGGATTCTATTTGAACTAGCAAGAGATTGTAAATAATTCATTTTAAGATTGTGATATATTTAATTACTATGGTGAATACCATATACCGTTAGTGATTGCTGCGGTGATATGCTCAGGGTCTAAATGGTCATATATGTGAAACCTTTATTCAGCCATTGCTACAACAAAAGAATGTTCTACATGCGAAGCCCCGGAACAAAATAGGCTGGAACTCAGCCTAGGGACATAAGGTTCTGGGTTTGAGTTGTAACTGCTGATTCCTGATTACAATCCATCATATGGGTTCTAAGGTTGAGTTCAGGTTCCATTCCCTTAAAGCTTTTGTATCCAAGCCAAACATGCTGATCCATTTTACAACTGGTTTTGATGTAAAGATTTTACCTGGTCAGTCTAAGATGCTTGTTCTTGTTAGCAGCTAGCGGAATGACACTCAAAATATCTATACAAGCTATTTTAAACTTCTAAATATTCTTAACATTTAAGCAGGACATGTAAATTCTGTAGTCAACTTAAGATTTTATGAAGATTTTAATGAGACACATTGATATTTCTTTGAGCCTAAGATGTGAGGAAGAACTTGGTCCAGTGGATTATAATTAGTCCAATCACTATCTTTTAAAGTGATTTCAAAAGGTGCTCGGACAAGGTGAGGTGAGGCCGCTCACAAAACCCCCAAGTGCAGTGCTTCAAAGAAGCACTACTCGAGGGCTCACCTAAGCCTAGGTGCTAGGTGCCTCGAGCAAGCACCCAAGCCAAATTTGGTCGGGTTCAAACTTTGGTTTGATTGGACTTATAAGTTGATTCAATCGAATCAACTAACACAGTTACCCTAACACCGTCCAACCCCCTCCCTCTCCTGACCTAGTAAAAGAAAACAAAGGTGAAATGAAACCCTACATCTGTCGCCTTTGTTCGCTCTGCCAGCTGCCATCAGCAACATCATCCAGTCTTGCTCGCCGCTGCAGCTCAGCTGTCGTCACTGCAACTCGTCCATTGTTGTAGCTTGTCTGCCACTGCAGCTCGTCCAAACCCTAAACCTCTTCCACCGCTATAACTCTATCTACTGCTGTAGTAGCTCTTGCCACCGCTGACAACAACCTCTTCCATTGCCTTCGTTCACTGCCTTTGCACGCTCTGTCCAACATTGCAGCTCTGTCCGCCATCATCGACAACATCATTTGCTGCCTTTGTCTGCCGCTGCAGCTTTGTCCAATCTCATTCGCAGCTGCAGTTTCGTTCGTGCCCTCTGCTTCCCCCACCTTCCTGTTAATTGAACTGTGAACAGACAAGCAACAATCCGTTGGGAACAGTTTAAATATATTTGTTGTATCTACAAAACCATGGGCAATATGCACTTTGATTTATACATGAAACTCCCTTAGCTTTTACTTGATGATGTTTTAGAGCAGCAAGACATTCCTGGTTAACAAGATGCTTTTGAAGCAGTTTAATTCTAACATAGGTCTTCATAAACATGTTTAGCATATTTCTATTTAACTTTATATTATTTTAATTATAATATTCAGGAGCGTCTTGCTTCGCTCGGGCAGGTGCCTAGAGCATTTTTGAACCTTGGCGCTTTTAAAATCATTAGTTTTTCCTTCTAGACCAAGTAGAATATATGCAGAACCTGGTGGGAGGTGGTTGCTTTACCTCACACAAGAGTTAGCCTATGATTTTCATTATTAGTAGTCTTTTGATACACATAATCAATTGTAAAACAGTATTTTCTCTCCTACATACATGACTCCCTGCAGGTGTTCCAAAGAGTCTGCTTGACTTAATTATGTGGTGAAATTATGAGAATTGATGACATATTAACATCTTTTGATATGTTGTCCAATGTGCTTTTTATACTTTTCCTGACCCTTTCCAGATTACCACAGCACATTAACTTTCACATCTGCATAAGTAGATCCTGCTGCTAGTTGGATGTGTGATATTGTTCTTGAACTCATTTAAATTTTATGAACAAAGCCAATGAGCCTGAAAATGCCGCCTTGCAATTAAGAAATTGGAATGAAAATGTCTGTTATTTGAAACTATTTCCCATATCAATAGGTTATCAAGAAGAATGATTAGAAGAGGAGGAAGAAGATACAGACCACAGGGCCCTCGAAGAAGGATATGTCAGCTGTTTCCTGCTTTCTTTACTTTTTTACTCTTGAAAAAATTCTCTATTGAAAAACTACATACTAATAATGCAGTCATCTTTTTCTTTCCCCAGATTACAATCACCCCTTTAGGAGCCCTCTCCCGCCCAGAAATGGAAGCTGTGCCCTACTTTAAAGGTTGGTTGATGCGTCTGGCAGAACGTACATCTTCTTCATCCTTGTGAAGTGAGTGCTTTCTGGCCTTCAGTTTTGCAGCATTTTCTTATTCTAGTAATTTATTGATACAGTTTGTGCTGACTGGCAGAGGTTGGTGCAAGCTCTCTGCCAGCCAACACTGAGCTCTGTTCCATCCTGGTGTTAGATATGCACATCCTTAGCACAGCACCATGGACTTAGTCGGTATCATGTAATGTATTCCAGCATGAATTGGCATATAAGGCATGTGCCCATGATCATCTAGGACCACGTTTGTTATAATTTGCATTGGAGTTTCTATTCTATTGAGAGTTCAAGTGCAAATTGGAGATCAAAATGTGTCTGATCCAGTTTAAAGGCTGTTTTCCCTCTATTTTTGTGGTACGATCCACAAAGAAAGAGTAGATTTCGTCGACACTTTATCACATCCACTGTCACGTTTCAAACTCTCTTCCTCTTACTACTCTCCTCCTGCTCTTCCTCCTACTCTGCTTCTCCTTTCCTGCTCCTCTTCTTCTCCTTTTCCTTCTCTTGGCTTCTTCTTACCAATCAACATGTCAGCATTCCATGTGCTGGTTTATGTATGCAGGTCTTGTACTGGTCCAGCTAGTAACTACTAGGGGTTCTGGTATCGAGATCTAAAACCATACTCTTCAAGAGTTAATCCATTTTTACCGGAGAATAACTCTAATCTAACTTAACTAAAAAGTTCTTATTATTTCTGAGTTACACACTAATTTAGAATTTTATTTTGTTAGGATTTATGGTTTTTTGTTATTGTTGTTGTATGACATTATGAAGATTTCTTGGTAGTGAGTAAATCTTTGTACTCCTAAATATTTCATCATTTATTATGGCATTGCAGCATCATGGTTGTTTTATTAAATTTTAAAGGAACTGATGTTTCCATTTCTCCATCTTGTGCAGGATCCAAAAAATTAAAAGTATCTAAAACTATCTGGAATTCATGTCCCTTATTGGTAGATTTCTTCGCCAAATATGCCTTCTGGAATTTGCTATTGCTCAGCCTCTTTTTACCAATCAGTGAGACTCAATGCCCGTATGGAGCAAACCTGATCAGCTGCAGCAAGTTTATTTGCCATGTCTTCATTCAAAATCATAAATCGTACCTGAAAGGCATTGCAGTGCAACTGATATAACCTAATCACATTAGCTGTCCTTGACTGCCAATACAGACTCCTGCATTTATTTTTTTTGGGTTATTGTAATGATACAAGAAAATGGACCATGAATGATATTAAAAGAAAACTCATGGTAAATTGGCTAATAATATATTTAGAGCACTGCTTGAAGTGGACACGTATCTTTATAATTCAAAATTTTAATGCAGTTTTCATCTGAAAAAAAGTCTTCTTTGTGACTGACTCAATAAGTTTACATGGCTTCTTAGTATTGATTTTGTTGGGCTAAATGATTTATTCTTCATTTTAAGGTTGAGGTAGTGAACCACCAAATAAGAATATGTGAAGATATTCCCTACGGCAATGCATAAACAAATATGGCGATTTGATAGATTGATCTGCAAACATACACCATTACATGAATTATTATTAGTTATCAGATAATTTATTATTTTATTATTTTTAGTTATCAGATAATTTAAGAAAATCCAGATACCTGCATAGAAATGTTTGACCTAAAAAATTTTAAAATTAAAGAATAAACAAAGTGAGGTATTTTGGCTTAGTGGCAATCTAGATGGTAATATGCATGAAACCCAGAATGCAAATACATGAGGATCTTTAAACTGATTAATGCATCAATCTCACAACAAAAAAGGAAAAAATATGAAGGAATGTACATAAAGATGAGGCAAGAAGAGGAACATAACCTATTCTTTCTATGAGCAGAATGGAAGTGAAGCCAAAGCTTCTTCAGAGGGGAGAAGAGGGACTGCAGCCATCCCATATGGAGGAAATTTGAGGTGTGCACTACTACTCTCTCATTGGTGATAAGGTGAATGGAGAGTTAGGAGATGAGGAGGTGGAGAAGTAATCCGTGGCTTGCTTTAAGCAGAGGTGAAGTCCATTTCACACTTTCTCCTGCCAAAATTAATTTTACTCTTATAATACAATCATGGAGAACCTCTTGTGTTGGTGCCATGTCACTGTCCACCTCCCACTCTTCTTTCTAAAGCCTTCTTTTGTCTCACTCGGTCAGGAAATCTGTCTTGCTTTCCGTACCATGATCCACGGACAAGAACTTGTGCATGCCTGCATCATGTGCTTTAATTTAGATCAACACAGGTGAACAGCCTTTCTTCCAACAGCAAGGAATTGTATCAGCTAATAAGATTCTGTTGGCTTCCCATTGTTTTCATCTCTGAGGTTGGACTTTTGTGAGCTGGTCCACCACCATTGTGCTGATTTTGGCAGCATTATTCAATGTGTTGTGTCACAAAAATAATGGCATGGAAATGATGCACTGTATTGTGATAATCATGTAACTTTTCCTTGGAAAACTTAGATTTTCTTATTGGGACGTATCACTGGATGTTGAGTCGAGTGTTTTCTGAATTCTTAAGAGTCAACAGATGATATAAGATCCTATTTGTGGAGAGGGAATCAATGGATAATCCTATAGAGATTACACACGTCATATTTCTTCATAGATTCAGATCCTGTTCATGAACCTCTGTTTGCAGATACAAAGAGTTCATTCTCATAGGAAGAGAAATGAAGTCAGCTCAGACAAATATCAATTCACTCATCAAGCTGGAATCTGTTAACTTTCAGTTCAATGATTTTTTGTCCATACATCAACTTGTTGTTTATTAACTGGAGATGATGCAATAACTATCAGACATTCCAGATTACAGAAGCAACTTCTTTATGCTTCTTCAATATTAGAAGAAGGAAATAATCTTTGTTAATTATAAGGCGCTGTTAAAAATGAGGCTATCGTGAGATATTTCTTTTCTGTAAGTTATTTCCAAATTGTTGTGCAGTTGATATCTTTGGCTATCCAACCAACCATGGAAAGATTTATCGAAGACGACATTTCAGAAAACCGATTGCATACTGACTAAGAACTACATATCGCATTCATTTCCTTTTGATAGATATTTTCTGATGCTCTCTTCAACTCTCTCTGCTAACTACGTTAGCCATTAATCTTTCCTGGTTTAATCGTGAACACGAGGAGGGGGGATGACAGTTCCCCTTTTGATCCACTGCACATTCGAACAGAGGGTCTTTGCGGAATCTCCACCAACTCCAACTAAGTTGACATCCTGCAGCAGTACATGACGACAGGGTCTGTCATTGCTGCACTGCAGATTTATGGCCACCTCCGAAGCACTCGTTCCCTTGATGTTTTGGTACAACACATCCATCACTTGAACAGCTGAAGCCTACATGGTGATTAACTTAAACATTCAGATGGAGGCAGATGCAGGGAAAGAGAGATGGAAAAGGTTCTACCTGTCTATGACATGGGTTTTGTGAGTCACAGTAGTTCTGATCGATGATGATAGGATTCAGAACATTGTGCATAGCGATGTTCTTAAATGTTAAGCTCTTTGCATATCCTTTTCCCCCCTACTCAGGAAGACAAAAAATAGAGCAATTTGATGGACGTAAAATGGCAGGTTGAAAATGCACAATCAAATAAATATTCTTTGCATATCCTCTTCATCCCTACTCATAGAAGCAAATAATATGCAATAATACTATAGATATAAAATAGTATGGTTGAGGATGAACAATAATATAAATCCTACTCTACGGAACAAAAAATAAAAAATAGTTTGATAGAAAACAAAATAATGCGCAACTCAGCATGGGGTTGTTTGATTAAAGGAAAGGATAATTTTGCATTTACTTCATGATTAAGGTTTATAGTATATTTTCGCTCACAATATGTATCCCTCGAAATATTAAAATCCTGAATGAATAATATTAGCTAGTTTGAGTTCACAAGTATCTAATATATAATACTTAAGATATTAAAGGATATTTATGTTAATTAGAGACTCCACTAACATACAAATGATAGTCAACTAATGGGGAATATAAGTGTTTTATCATCTATCTTAGTGTAAGATATTGCTAAACACATCAATTTTTTTTCATTTTCCTTACTATCTCGCGTGGGCTAACCAAATATACCTATTAATCCAATATTAAGGACTTAAAATGAAATTATCATCACAATCATCTCCAACTTCTTATTCTAATTAATCAACGTATCATAATCAGATGTGAATGATGTTACATCATCCCAGATAAATATGATATATTAAAAAGATGCTTGAATCCAAAGCATAAGCTTTAGATCCATGCAAATATTTACTATATCCTAATCGATGTGAGACTAAATAATCATGTAATATAAGAAAAGAAGGGTAAAGGCTAGTTAGTCATACCTGCCATGTCTTGATCCGGACTCCATTTGTGGTTCCAATAAATCGTGCCGTGTCGACGGTCACATTAGAGACTTGTGCTTCTGAGTTGTGAGCTCCTAAGCTTCCAATGCTGATATTTTTTTTTTTTTTTTGAGGACACCAAAACAAAGAGAGAGAAATTTAGATTAAGAAGGTTAATTAATTGTTGTAGTTCAAATATATATTTCATAGGAGTTCTAAGAGAGTTGCACACCTGATTCCATGTCCTGGTCCACACACAATGTTTGTAGCCATCACATTTTTCGATCCGCTAACAATCGATATGCAATCATCACCTTTATCAAATAAAATTTAAAAAGAAATAATTATAAAAGGACAGTCTTGAAAAATTCACATACTAGATCAATGAAAAATATAATAAGTACAAAAAAAAAGAAATAAATCTTAATATAACATCGCTGGCTCGGTTTGTTTGCTTTGCGATGTGTTCCGCATGATTTCTTTTTTTTTTTATGAACATTGACTTTTTTTAATGGGTTGACTTTATGACTCTCTGACTAATGTAAAACTAAATATATTCTGATTAGAGACTTAGCCATGTGTCTCTCTCGGATCTATTTCACTGGGTCATTAGCTTGGATCCATCGATTCACAAGGCATCATCCACTTGGGAGTCGCCCATAAGATTCCTTTCTTTGGGGTGGACCTCCAAAGACATCAGAATATTCTCTTGTAATCTACGCTCTCCATCCCTTCATGATCACGAATGATCTCATCGATTGCATCATAAACAACAAGTGAATCCAACAAGAGTCTTTGTAGATGCACATCGATTCAAACCGGACGTAGAGCTTACCAGTCCCGATGAAACTGTTGGCGATCTTTACGTTCTTGGAATGAGTGATATGAATCCCATCAGTGTTCGGGCTCTCAGTCGGAGCAGCGATGGTCAGATGAGATGCATCCACACCAGTGCATTTCTCCAAAGATATGTGCATCCGCGGGCTATCCATCACCTTCAGATTCTCCACCCTCAAATTCTTGCAAGAGTTAAAGCTCAGGGCCTTCCTCAAGTACACAATTCGTCAGACTTAATATAGGGTTCATGCATGAGCATCTCCCTATTCATTTCCTACCAAAAAAGGAGAAGATGAAAGAAGAAAGAAAGAAAGAAATCGCACGTACCGTCGGCGCACTGATGCATGGCTGACATGAAAACACAAAAAAAGAATCAGCTTTTCAGGGAAGAAGATTAGTGGAAATATATGGCTTACGTCTGAGATCTTCCTGCTCACCGTAGATGCATCCATCTTGCAGGAGCCTCTCCACCATATCTTCCCGTTGCCATTGATGGTTCCACCACCTCGAACAGTGAGGTTATCGATGTTGCTGAAGAGTATCCAGTGCCTGGAAATCATGCCATCCCAATCCTCTTGGTTTCTCGACGCTTCGAGTGTCCCCATGATCTGATCAGATGAGCAACGAGACCGTTTTATCTTCCTTGCAGTACTGCGTGTTGGGGTTTCAACTGGGATGGATAATGCATTCGAACTCACAGTGAATGAAACTTTAGATTTGCAGGGGCCTCTAAAGTTCACAGGCTTGAGGAGATAACGCTTGTTCTTGGGTATTAACAGAATGGTCGGCGTAGAAGATGAGCAAGCTTTCTTCCACGCCTTGTCAAATGCCTGCGAAGCATAAAAAGTGCAATGCTCATAAATAAACATCACAGTTTTAATCCTGCACAACAAGAACCGAAAGTGATTTGAGATGGTGACGAAGGTGGAGTCAACACCATGGAATCAGAATCAGCATCTCCCTTGGCGCCGTAGTATTGAACATTTACCACCTTCTGTGTAGAACCAGAGGGGCTTTTCATGATGGCGGGGTTGACTCTCTCGCCATCAGGTGAAGCCATGGTGCCCAAACAATGAAAATTATTTGACACAAGCATGATAACTAAGAGTAGGAGATATGTCAGTGGCGCCATATCGTTCAGCAAAGTGGACGAGAGAAAAGACAACAAAACGCAATTTCAAAGGCATGTATGGATGTGGGAATCGAACAAGGTGTGTTGATCCTGCATATTTATAGGGGGGAAAAAGACCTGAGGCTGCTTCAGGAGGTCAAATGCATTACAAAATTGTAAAGCATTAAACATTAGTGAAACTTTTATTTTCCCTGAGTGACAAAAAAAAAAAACATCACATACTGTCGTCACATCAACAATCAGGAGCTTCTTTTGACAGGGTTATTACCCCAAATAATTGAAGTGAATGACACATCATGGTTGTCACTGTCTTTTTCTTATATTTTCAATGAAACCAAGCGATAAATACGAATATATTTTCTGATATATCGCGACTAAATTGGTCCATCAAAGTGTCATTGGACAGAGACAAAGAAGAGAGAGTGGATCTTTGTTTCAAAGAAGTAGGAGCCAAGACTTTGCGTGTTTTGCTTGGTAGTTAACCTGATCCCGGAACTGGTCATCTGGAAGAAGTTACTTGTGTCCTTAGTTCTTTTGATGATGCTGGGAGAAGATGGGCTTTTATGAATCACCGTAGATGTTCTTGCGTTTTGGATAAGAGGAAAAGGAAGAGTGCATAGGATTCGAGGGTTGGAAAACATTTTTAAAATTTTAATTATATTTAAATTAGTTAATAGAGTCTTAATTAAATTAAAACATGTTAACAAATTACATTCAGTAGTTTTAGTGAGAGGGAGAGGCAAGACACACATTTCTGAGAACGATATCTAAAGTGTTTACGAAGGATTGAAAAAAAAAAATCTCTAGATTTATACGTACAAGAAAATAATGCTTTAGTAGGGATAACTTGAATAATCTAGTTTTCCATCGATGTGGGTGAGATTTATCGAATCACGTTAAATCTTGTCAAATTATATTAAATATTATCTAATCACATCATCTAATATTCTTTTTAGCTTGTTGATCACTAAATATTCTTTTGGTTTTAATTTTTTTTTCTCCCTTTTTAACGAGTGATATCAAAGTCTAAAAGATTTGATAGAAATTTAAAATTAAGTAACAATATTTTCTATTTAGAACATGTAAAGATTATTTTAATATTTTTCGATAAGAAATTTAGAAGACATAAACGTAGACAAAAGATTATTTTAAGATTATTAGTGAAAATTTTAGTTTACTTCATGAATACATACGGAAGCTATCGAATCATATTAAATCTTATGTCAACTTTTTGATATGTTTATATTGATCTCTAATAAATTTTTGTTTTGATTTTTAATTTTTCTTCTCACCCTCCTGCTTCTAATTTAAAGAATGAGTTATCATATTATATATTTTTTTATTTGATTTTGCATTCACATACTCGCACTAAAAATGTAATCGGTTCCATCTTTCATAACCCGATCTCTAAGAAGGAAAAGATAAAACGACACCAATGGAGAATATGATGTCCAATTCGCTTTTATTCTCGATAAGACTACTCACAATCAATTCACAAGAGGTCAAATACATTTGCCACTCCAACTATAACTCTTTTTTGTTATATTTGTATTTTGTTGTATAATATTATTATTAAACATTATTAGTCGATTGTACTGATGATTTAACTAAACGGGCACAAGACTAAGCAACATATATCTGGAAAGAAAATGATAAAAATTATTGATTTAATGGAGATATGATCTAAATTATATAGCAAAATGATCTCATCGTTGAAGGACAACGCTCGATAAAATTACTCTTTGACGATCCGGGTGATCATGATTCAACTAATGAATGCAACATACTTGTTTTGTGAGTGTAAAGATTTCGCCGTAAGTGACAAAGATGGATCGCTCATCTTCCTGGGTAATCAATCTATCAGACACATTCAAGACAAAGAATTCTACAAGATGAACCTATCGATCTCAGGTCTCATCCATCTCCACAGACTTCGATAGCAGGATTGGGGAAAAAGAATGACAGGTGATTGCATCAGGTGGCAACTTCATTCATATTGCTTGCAGGTTTCCTCCTGTGAGTCCTGCAAGTCAAATTTAGACTGCTGTAGAACAACATAATCTGGTGATGATGCTGGGTGCAATGCAAGATAGATAATGCATCTAGCGGTATCACAACCATTGAGGCAGATAGATAGCAAGAATTATCAATCTGTAACACTTCCCCATCATCACACAGTAGAAAACCTCCCAACATTCCCCACTTGATACCCCCAGTCACATTGCTCGTTAAACTAGCTTCATACTTTGCTGTTTCCACCAAATATCAATAGAAAAATACAATAATAATTCGATCTTCACATTTGAGATGACTTTAATGGTGCATGAATATTTTTAATTTAGTTTCAGCCGATATGAATTGACTAATATTTATCGGTCCATGAATGAATTAGAACGCGAAACATCCCTTTCGGATAATCCAAGTTAGATTCATGGTATATCATCATCCATTTTTTTATTTAAGATTACTCTAATTCATCACTCTCTTTAATTTCTCATATTAATTTATATAAACTTATTACGAAATCATCCCTGTATTTATATTAATTTAAAAATTAGGACCACATACCTAAACACAATAAGAAGTTCTAATTCCTTATGATTTACAATTGTAATATAGTACAGGAGGGTTTATATATTGAAGTTTCTGATGGTGCAAGGATATCATTTGATTTTTATTGAGATCCTTTCAGGCACATCTTATTATTCATATATATATATATATATATATATATATATTAACTGTGTGGCTAATGGACTCATCAGTCATGTCAAAACTATTAAATTTTTTTTTAAGAGAAGAATGATCTCTCTCTCTCTCTTTTTTTTTTTTTTTTTTTTTGTCCTTTATTCAGGACCAACTCCTCTTTCGCCAAACTTTGGAAGGTATTATATGCCTTCTTCCTCTTCTTTCTTCTTGTAGTTACCTGGGGGAGAAGAACTGGGCCCGGTTCCAAGCCGACGCGACCAATTCGTCCCTCGTTGCTGGAAGCAACCCTGCCGACTCCGGCGATGACAAGGGAACATTTCATCGGGATTTCCATTTGCATGGAGCTTTAAATGTTACATGCTTGAGGAGATAACGCTTGTTATTGGGTACCAACAAAACGGATGGAATAGAAGATGAGCAGGCTATCTTCCACGCCTTCTCAAATGCCGGCAAAGCATAAGAAGTACAATGCTTATTACTGAACTGCACAACAAGAACCGAAGGTAATTTGAGATCAGAAGCTACTGTTGGCCTTCCATGAGAATTTTAGAAAATAAAAAAAGTAAAAAAAAAATTTAAGAGTAACTTCAATCTGTAATCCTTTGGATTGATCCAAAAACACATATTTATATCAGTTAAAAGATAAAGAATAAATTTTTTAAATAATAAAATAAATCTATCACATCCTAATAAATCTTATCACTCTCATATATTTATTTTAATCTAAATTTTAATCTTTTATTTTATCAATCACTGAATATTTAACTTATCAATATCTATCAATTTAAAATAGTTGTAACTTGAAGTTGTCTTCTAATAAAATAAAACTTTTCTTTTGCTAAAGCTTTTGTAAAGATATTGATAAGTTAAATATTCAGTGCTGCAATAGTTCATTTAAATTTTTTATTTATCAATCAATATATAAATAAAATGAAGTTAAATTTTAATGTGTTTGGTGCGCCCGTGGTAGATAAGATTCTTCGTCATTATAATAGTAAACTAGTAGTTATAGTATATTTTAATTAGTTTATCTTATTTTTTTCAAAGATCTACTATAATTCTTCGAAGTCAAACTATTTGACATGTTATATTTGTAGCCGCAATATACTCTGCCTCAAAGCTTGAGAGAGCAATACATTTTTATTTTTTTATTATCCATGATATCATGCTTGAGCCAAAGCTAAGCACAAATCCTAAAGTGCTTTTTTTATTATCTATATAACCAGCCCAATCACTATCAATATAAGAATATAGTTTAAAATCTTTTACTTGCTCATAACTGATACTAACTGAGAGTTCCCTTGATGTATCTAAGAACTTTTTTAGCTGCCTTATCTAAGAACCTTTTTAGCTGCCTTTAGGAACTTATTGATGCTCATTAATTTTTTACTTTGTTTATCATGGTTAGTGTTTTTTTTCCTTTTTCCTAAATCCTTTTGAGAACCCAACTTAACAAAGATATGGTCATTTTCTTTTTTTAGACAATTGCTGCATAGGCTATAACTCCTTGTCAATTTCAACCTTTCTCTTCTTAGACTTCATTCTAAATAAGGCCTTCCATTTCTCTTTCTTAATATTTTCATATTCTTCTGGAGTCATCTCATTATCATCTCCTTTTTCTTTTGAGTCATTAGTTATAACTTTCTTATTATCCTTGGTCTATTTATATAATACCTATTTTTTCTATTTTTGTGGCCTCTTAGTTGCAAGCTTGTTATCATCAGAGTTTAGAGTCTTATCATTTGTGCATGTGTCTTATTAGCTATAGTTTACCAACCATATGAGATAGCTTGCATAGATCCACAAAAATTCAGATGATCATAGTTTTTATGTTATAATGTCGATTCATCATCATCAGTGGTAGTGTATGCATATAAGGAGAAATTAAAAAATAATAAGGGAAACACTTCATTTTTTTGTCATCCTTACAATTGCTATTAATTTTTTAATTTTCTGATCATGAATAAAGTATTTTCATCATTAAAAATAGCATAATATCTTTTTTTCAGTTGTCATATATTAATGAGATTTTATTTTAAACTAGGAATAAATTTCACATCATCAATAAATTATTTACTAGATTTGATGTTCACAACAATTGTTCTTTTTTCTTCCACCTAAATATTATTATCCTTTTCCATCTGTATGTAAATCTGATTAAATAATCAAGTCCTTCAAATAAACTTTTATCTCTTGTTATACGATAACTGTATCCACTATTCAAAACTAAACAAATCTAGAATATTCTTCATCAGATGCGATAAAGAGTATCCTTTTTTTACTATTATTTTTCTTATTATAATTTGCTTGATTTTTGTTCTAGCAATCTTTTTCAAGATGATCGTATTTCTTACAATGAGAGTAGAGAGGAACATTTGGATTTTTATTTTTGTACCAATAATTTTTTTTCAAAATGTTTAATTTTTTGTAATAAAAACATTGATGGGTTTCTTTGTAACCTTTGTTAGAGTTTCTCTACTTATTTAATCGACCTCGTTCTCTGCCTCCAGCACTAGATTGTCCACGGCCTCTACCATTTTGATCTCTCCCTTGATATCTAGTTTCTAAAATTTTCTTTTAATTTTTCTTCTAATCTATCTTCATTTAAAGAACATGTTCTAAAGTTTCATCTAAAGATCCATTCACTTTTTGTTCATGAACTAAAAGAGAGCCTATTAATTCATCAATCGACAATGTACTCGCATCTTTGGCTTCTTCTATATTAGTAAAAATCATATCAAAGTTTAGAGATAACTTCATAAAATCTTTTCTACTGCAATTTGATCTTTTAGGTTTCACTATAAGATCTCATTTAATTCATAATGGAAGAGACTTTTGAGAAAAAAAAATAGTAATAGATTCATAATCTTCATTATAAGAGTTACAAATTCACATCAAAAAAATTGAAGTTTTAAAATTTTTACCTTATATGTACCTTTAAATACACTTTTAAATATTTTTTAGGTTTCTATTAATGTTGATGCCATCATAATTCAAGAAAATAAGGACTCATCTATTGTTATAGCATATAGAGGGTTCTTACATCTTTCTACATATTCTTATTCGTTTGATCTTTTTGATCTTTAGTAATATTATGATCCTATAGATCATACTCAACAAAATTATCTTCTACCAAATTTTATAATTCTTATGAAATAAATAGAATTTTCATCTTAATGATCCAAAATTGATAATTATCACCTTTGAAGAGAGGAAGAATTTGATTAGGAACATTTACTCCAATGCTTGCCATCTTCTTGTTTTTGAACACTTCAATGCTTGTCATCTCTTTTTTTTATCTATTAGTCTTTATTTCTTTTTTAATTAATGTACTCATGTTCATCTCCTTCAAATCAGGCTCTGATCTCCTAGAAGAAACTAAAAGTAATTCCAATCTATAGGACTTTGGATTGATCTAAAAACATCTATTTATATTAGCTAAAAGATAAAGTATTAGCTAAAAAATAAAGTAAAATTTTTTTAAACAATGAAAAAATCTACCATATCCTAATAAGTTTTTTCATCCTCATCTATTTATTTTAATCTAAATTTTAATCTTTTATTTTATCTAATCCTAATTATTTGAATTAATTTTATCAGCTACATCTTCGTTGGCACCATAGTCTGGAACATTCACCACCTTCTATATCAAACAAGAGGAGCATTTCATAATGATGGTGTTGAGCATTTCTATACTGAACAAGCCATGGTGGAGTTATCTTCCAAATTGGTGATTAAACAATGGAACATATTCGACAAAACTAGGATAACTAAGAGGAAGAGAAATGTCTGTGGCGTCATGCTAAGTATCGTTGATGAAAAGAGGGACAAAATCTAAAATGTTATTATAAAGACATGTCTTGAAGTGGGAATTAAACAAGGTGAGTTGATCCTACACACCTAATATATATATATATATATGTATATATATATATACATATATATATATATATATATATACATATACATCTCACACACACATGCATATATATATATATATAATATATATGTAGGAGAGGATATATATATATATATTGTAAACTTTAATGGATCTTACCTGTTGGGTATTGGATCTTCATCCAATTACCCAAGCCTCTTGGATTAAAAAACTTGATGTTGCTTACTTGTCGAACTCCTTCACTCGGCTGAATTATTAGTGTTAATATGTATTACGAAATTGTAACAAATTAAACATTAGTTAATACAGGAATATCAGGATCAATTGTCATCTCACACAAGATCATAAATGATAGCCCAATTAACTTCAAGGATAAGGCATGCTCCTTTGTTCACGGATCATAAGTGGATATACAACACACTAGTAAAGAGTGATTACAAGATCTCATTATCATGATCTCATCATGATCCGATTCCTATTGCCTATTCATCCAAGGATATCAGGATATCCATAAGCCTTCAGAGATGGGATAGTTTCAAACAAAGAGAGAGTACATATCAAGTCACAAGTGTCATCACTCTTGAGAATGCTCAATACATATACATATATGGAATATATATCTCATATACATTTTTACTGAATATAAAGGTCTTGATATTATAGTTAATATGTATTGAAAGTAACAAATCATTAGTTAATACAGGAATATCAGGATCAATTGTCATCTCACACAAGATCATAAATGATAGCCCAATTAACTTCAAGGATAAGGCATGCTCCTTTGTTCGCCAATCATAAGTCCAAAAGAGTGATTACAACTTATCACCCCTAAGCCTTTAGAGATCAGGATATTTACTAAATACAAAAGGTTATTTATAGTATAGTAATTGAGATCAGAATTTTATTATTTCACCATCTTCACTATTCTAATTTTTTACCAATAGCAAACTTGATTGTCAGAGGGATTGGGTCACGAAACCATCTTTTGATAATGATCCTTATGCAAATCCCTTGAAGAATGTTGATGTTGCTACCTCGAGAATACCTCAGTGACATCTTGTTCAACTTATGTATACGTGTTCAAATTATATCGGTTAGATTGAAATGTTATTGACTATTTTCTCAATATTATGATGTTAGAAAGAGGACTGAACCTCTCACTTTGCCGAGGGTTTGAACTATGTCAACCTTTGAATTAGTCCGATGTGATTCGGACTTATGTGCCAAATTGTAATATCTTATTTATTATTGTTTTATGTGAGAGATTTTAAAAAAAAAAAGTAGTCACCTCTTGCAAAATCTTATTTTACCCACGATAGATGTTTCTCTCAATCAATTGAGGGTTTTATCATGTTATATTTTGGTGTTATTCTTTTAGTTGATTTGATCTTCGATTTTATTATTTTAGCATAATATTGCTTGCCTGGTTTTGGTGTTATTATTCTCTCCCCATGATTTACCCTTTCCCCCTAACACGAAGCAGCCCAGGTTTTTTCCCTACATATCTTCCCTTTAGTTATCATGCTTTTGTCAAATAAGTTCCATTGTTTCAGCACCCATTTAGAAGAGAACTCCACCATGGCTTCCCTTGAAGGAAAGAGACTCTACACAGAAGGAGGTGAATGCTCAGGACTATGGTGCCAAGGGAGATGCAGCTTCTGATTTCATGGTGTTAACTCTACTTTCATCACCATCTCAAATTAGTTCTTGTAGTTCATTTAGTTATAAGCATTGTGCTTGTTATGCTTTGCAAGCATTTTAAAAGAAGTGGAAGAAAGCTTGCTCATCTTCTGCTCCATCCATTGTGTTGGTACCCAAGAACAAGCGTTATCTCCTCAAGCCTGTGACCTTTAAAGGCCCCTGCAAATCTCAAGTTTCATTCACTGTGAGTTCTAATGAATTATCCATCACAGTTGAAACCCTAACACACATTATTGCAAGGAAGATAAAATGGTTTCATTGCTTATCTGATCAGATCATGGGGACACTCGAAGCGTCGAGGAACCAAAAGGATTGGGGTGGCAGGAACTCCAGGCATCGGATACTGTTCGAGGTGGTGGAACCATCAATGGCAATGGGAAGATATGGTGGAGAGCCTCCTGCAAGGTGGATGCATCTATGGTGAGCACACAAATCAGACTTCAACCATATATTTCCACTAATCTTTCTTCCCTGAAATGCTGATCTTTTTTGTGTTTTCATGTCAGCCATGCATCAGTGCGCCGACGGTACGTGCGACTTCTTTCTTTCTTCTTTCATCTTCTCCTTTGTTAGTAGGAAATGAATAGGGAGATGCTCATGCATGAACCCTATATTAAGTCTGATGAATTCTGTTCTCGTGGAAGGCCCTGAGCTTTAACTCTTGCAAGAATACGAAGGTGATGGTTAGCCCGCGGATGCACATATCTTTGGAGAAATGTACTGGCGTAGATGCATCTCATCTGACCATCACTGCTCCGGATGAGAGTCCGAACACTGATGGGATTCATGTCGCTCATTCGAAAAGAGTAAACAGTTTCATCGGGTCTGATAAGTTCTACGTCTGGTTTAAATCTGTATGGATGATCTACAAAGACTCTTATTGGAGTCACTTTTTGTAGTTTGTGATGCAATTGATGACATATTCATCTTTGTTTGAAAGAAGTAAGAGCCAAAACTTTGCGTGCTTTGCTTTGTAGTCAACCTGATCCCGGAACTGGTCATATGGGAGAATTTACTTGTGACATAGTTCTTTGATGATGCTGAGAGGGGATGGGCTTTTATGAATCATCACCATGAATTTTTGATGTTCTTGCGTTTTGGTAAGAGGAAGAGGAAGAGTGCAAGGCTTCTAATTCAAAGCATCGGCTATCATATTCTAATTTTTTATTTGATCTTGCCTTCACAGACTCATGCTAAAGATAGCTGTATTCGGTTCTTCTTTTATAACCCGATCTCGAAGAAGGAAAATATAGTATTCTATGGAGAATACTATCTCGATAAGACTACTGAGAGAATCGCAAGACGTCAAATGCATTTGCCCCTCCAACTATAACTCTTTTTTATGCTATATTTGTATTTGTATTTTATATTTTATTTTATAATATCATTATTAAACAATTATTTATCGAGATGGTTGCACTAATGAGTTCACAAAATAAGCACAAGACTAAGTGATAAAAATATATACAGAAAGAAAATAAATAAAAAAAGATTGGTTTGATGGAGATATGATCAAAATACCTAAACACAACAGGAAGTTTTAAATCCTCATGATCATTGTAATGTCCGTTCTGCCACCGCCAGGTAGCCACCATGCCACGTGAATCCTATAATGGGCCCTAATGGGCCTTTAATTGGGCCGATGGGGGGCCGGAATTAAGGGGATGAAATGGCGGTTAAAATACCAAACCGCCCCTCGCCGCTCTGAATCAGAAGCTTCCTGTCGAAGCAACCCGGTACCCCGACGAGAAACCTCCGGCGATCGGTCGTCGCCTCCCAAACTCCGCCGTCCCTTCGACGCCATGAACTCGAGATCCTCATCGCGCCACGCCTCCAACGCCGCCGCCTTCCCCTCCTCCTCCGCTCCCTCTGGTGACTCCCGCAAGAGGAGCAGAAACCCTCCCACCACAGACCCCCAAAGGCCTCTCCGCTCGAAGACCAAGTCCCCTTTCGCCGACTTTCGAAGGTATTCTACACTTTATTCCTCGTCTTCTTTTTCTCGTTCTTTCTTGGGCTTAACCCTTCTTGTAGTTACATGGTGGAGAAGAACCGGAAGCTGCGGGCCCAGTTCCAAGCAGACGCGACCACTTCGTCCCTCGGCGCTGGCAGCAACCATGCTGACTCGGGCGATGATAAGGGAATATTCCATGGGGTTTCCATTTTCGTTGATGGATTTACCATTCCGTCCAGTCAGGTTCTTCTTTTTCTCCAATAAAAATGTTTAAAGTGGGCTATCATTATTTTAAGAATTGAATTTAAGTGTTAGCATTTATCAAAGCGGAAGGTTTTATGTTCAAATCACCAGCCATTCAGTTTACCTTCCAAATTTATTGGGACACACGTGAAAGGGGATGTAAAAAATTGTAAATCCTGTCACAGCCGATAGCTTTAGCTGTAAGATGGTTTGGAAATGACTAAAACTTATCCCCATTTCTCAACTGATGTTAATGTTGTAAGGTGTACTGTTTGATGATTTGTTTTGATGAGTGGGTGAAATTGCTTATCAGGAACTGAGGGGGTATATGCTGAAGCATGGTGGCCGGTTTGAGAATTACTTCTCGAAGCATACTGTGACTCATATCATTTGTGGCAATCTACCTGATAGTAAAATGAGAAACCTTCGGTGTGAACAAGTTCTTCTAGTCAATTTTGCACCATCTTTTTTAATTTGCTCCCCCCTGAGTATCATGTTTTGGTTGTTCTGGCTTAGGGCATTCAGCCATGGACTGCCTGTTGTGAGACCTCAGTGGGTGCTGGATTGTCTGGCAGCTAATAGGCTCTTGAGTTGTGAGTTTTCTCCCCATGCATTCTGATTTTATTATCTTTCAGTCTGCAGTTATTTTCAACTGATTATGTGGGGGATGCCTATGGTACATTGTTAGAGAACAGCGATGGAAAACTATTGCTGTAGGTGCATAAGCCTAAATTTACATATATTGTTCTTTAGAGATTTTCTGTGTCATTTTTCTTATTTTTTAGCAGTATATACTCTTATAATATATCATGCATAGTTTTCCATCACTATAGGTGTTGTAAAGATCTTCTTTTGTGGTTTACTTACTTGCATACCTTGGTTTGTTTACCAACTTTAAGCATAACTTGACTGGGTATACTGAATACTTGAATCATTAAAATCAATTTATTATTATGTATTGAACGTGCTCTCAACAATCAATATTAGTAAGATTGATTCATTATTGGTGCAAAATTATAAAATTTCTATGTTGGTTTATTTGCTTAATAGACTGCATGACTCCTGAATTTATCTATTGGTTTAGCTGCACGGTAGACTATTGAAGTAGTTATCAAAATATCTACTTCTATCTAATTAGAAGGAAGAGAATATAGGACACTAAGAAAAGATGCATTCCATTATTATATACTCAAATGACAAGGTGCTTATTGTTTTAGTTGACAAGTTATTGATTCCGACTTTTTGTGCCTTTTCATTTTTTCTTAAGGTGCTCCTTATCAACTTGGAGGGCTTGTGAATGGAACCTGCAAACAACAGAAACTTTCAACTTACTTTCATCACCAGGGCATCTCAAGTTGTAATGATGCTAGAACTACTGTTAATCATGATGTGAAAATTGATGTGGATCCTAAGCAATTAGTAGTACCTCCAGAGGGCCAATGTTTTAGATGCGATGGGCCCAGTGGCCAAGCCAGTGAAGAGTTGGAATGTATGAAAGTTGAAAAATTGTATGGAGAGATAAATGCAAACCCAGAATCAACTGATCTGGAGGTCAAGTTTAGTGTTCCACCCGCATCTGGTGCCATTCCTACTCCTTTAAGTATGATTAATAAGAGTTACATGGGCCATAAAAAAATACATGAATCTTTGGATTCAAGTGCAAATTGCATAGAAGCTTGCAATCAGGCACACTCAACACTTACAGATCCAAACTTTGTGGAGAACTACTTCAAGGTAATAAAACAAGACTGGTTTGCTTGTAATTTTCATTTATTTGTCTCTTCAAAGCTTTATAACCTTTCTTTTCTATATAGCTTTGCTACGTGTGCTATATAAGTGTCATATCTTTGAACATGTTGATATTTTCATTGCCTTCTTCTTTTAGTTTCAAAGTTTGACAATGCTTAATAGACCATTAATTTTTTTTCAATTTAATCAAGTTGCTTCATAATTGAAAACTGAAGAATATTATTGGAAGTCCCAAAGCTCTAGCAGATATGATGCCCATTTAGATGGTACTTGAGTGATATTTTATGGCAGATTCATCCTAAATAAGGAGAAAATGGGTAGATAGCTCCTGAGAGGATAGTTGATTATAGGATATGTGAATCTTTCTCGTCATTGTTAAGTAAATATATATTGTTTCGGTTCTTGTCTTATAGGTGAAATGGAGTTTTTCTTTTAATATTACTATTACTCCTGCTTATTAAGCTTCTCTTTTCATGTACCTAGTTTCTTTAGTCAATTCATCAATAATGGTGCGCTCTACGTGCAAGTTTTTCTTATAAAAATCTTAATGTAAGCATGAATTTTGGATTCTATAACTTACTTAATTTGTTAGCTTAATGTGAGGTTTTATAGATCACTCCTTGATCCATACAGTTGGCTATTTTGATGCATCAAGGCTTCTTTAGTAGGTATTTTTTTATAATTATTTAAATGCTGTAAACTTGTTCTTTGCACACCAGATATTTGGGTAATCTTTTCATGCTAGTGTTCCAGAAAGTCATTTTTTTTCTTGTTATATCATCTCAAACGAACTAGTATCTGTTAAACTGTCATTTTCTTAAATTATACATCTAGTGTGGGTAAGATATATATGATTGATATATTGATATTCTCCCTGACTCTCTCTTTTTTAATTTGGATAAGAATCCTGTTAGTTTTATTGCCTCTTTCTTCCTTTCACTGACTCACTCACTCTGTGTGTGTGTGTGTGCGTGTGTGTGATTTGGATAAGAATTTTGTTACTCAGTTCAGATCTAACCATTTGGTACTTCAGAGCTCTAGGCTGCATTTCATTGGAACCTGGAGAAATCGATATCGAAAGCGTTTCTCTAACTTGCTCACTGGATATAAGAGCAGCAATGAGAAAACCAATTGTTGTGTGACCAAGCAAAAAGCTTCAATTATACATGTAGATATGGTAATTTTCATCTTCACCTACTAAAATTTTTTTTTTGACATAATAATGATGATAATGGTTGTCTGTGGTCTTTGCTTCAAATGTTTTTGTGCATATTAATGGCGTTCTTGCTGAATCATACTTGCTGTTTCTGCCTGCATGTTTACTTGTGTACTAAAATATTTTATTTTTCCATTTCAGGACTGCTTTTTTGTATCAGTGATCATAAGAAATTTCCCAGACTTGGTAGATAAGCCTGTAGCAGTGTGCCACTCGAACAATCCTAGAGGAACAGCTGAAATATCCTCTGCAAATTATGTGGCAAGAAATTATGGTGAAGTTTTATAAGAGATGCATCTTAGTGTGGCATACTCATTGTTGTAAAGTACAATTTATGTTTTGGATTTCAGGAGTGAAGGCTGGGATGTTTGTCAGAGATGCCAAGGCTTGCTGCCCTCATCTTGTTATCTTGCCTTATGACTTTGAGGCTTATGAAGAGGTATATGCATTTCTTCACATTGATTCTGTTATCATAAAACTTTACACTTGTCAGTTTTAATGCATTTGAACCTCCTTCCACATCTTTCTTTAGTGTTCTGCAGGTAGCTGAGCAGTTTTATAGTATATTGCATAAACACTGCAGCAAAGTTCAGGTGCATGTTACCTCTTTCTAGTTAACATATATTAATATGAAAAATGTTAGGAGGTATCTTGCAATGTGACTTTTGAGTCCCAACCGACAGTAAAATTGATAATATGATTACAAGAAAGCTAAATGAGGGCAACCTTTGGTGCCATAATAACCTTGCATCTTTGAGATTTTGGTGAGTCAATGAAACAACCTCTCTACTTACAGGGTTAAGACTGTATATATTGATTCTCCTTTGACCCTACATGGAGGAACTTTATGCATTGGGTTGCCTGTTTTAGCAAGAAAGTTAATTGTTTTTTTCAAGGATCGTTGTTTGGGGCACTGGACACGTTTCAGTGACTGGTATGTACTGATGTTTTGGATAGGAAGAAAAAGAGGGAAAAGAGGAAGGGATGGTGGAGGAATAAGGAGGAAGAAGGAAGAAGATGAAGCGGTGGAGGAAGAAGAAGGAAGAAGAAGTGGTGGAGGAGGAGGAGGAAGAAGAAAGAAGAGGAGGAGAAGTTGTGGCAGCTGCAATGGCAACAGTGTTGAACGCAAGAAGAGGGCTTGCATTCGCAAGCCCTAATTTCTTTTTGAGGATTTTTTTAATGCCGAGTTGGGTAGGCCCACCGCCATTTTTAATTTTTTTATATTTTATTGAACTGGACTCGACTGTTCGAAATGGGGGTGGTCCATGTACCAGCCCATCGCCGGACTCGTATGTACTATCCGTTTTGTACCATTTCGGGTGGTAAAACAATTCTGGATTTTTTTTCTCTCTCTATCTTTTTCTCTTGTTACTTTTTTGTCCTAAAACAATGTTTGATGGGAAAATGCAGGCGTTAAGCTGTGATGAAGCATTTTTGGATGTGACAGGATGTGACAACGATCCTGAAGAAATAGCATCAATGATTAGGAAGGAGATCGAAGATACCACCTGCTGCACAGCCAGTGCAGGTATTGCTGGAAATTTGCTTCTGGCTTATTTGGCTACTAGATCTGCTAAACCAAATGGCCAGCGATTCATTCCATCTGAGAAGGTGAGGTGTGACTCTGACACTATAGTGCATGCTAAGTGGTTCTTGTTCAATCTCAAATTTCATGCTGTGTTTTGCATAAATGAGTAGCAATTCTAGGATATTATTGTATTTCTCTTTTTCGTTTTTGCTAGTTCCCAAAAAAAAAAAAAAAAAAAAAAAAATTACGGGTTAGGAGTTAAGTTGCTCAGCTTTTTTTCTACTTTTTGTCGAATCTTAGTTCTTGATTATGCCTTGACCAATCTAGGTTGGTCTCATTCGCTTACCAGTCTACCTTGAATTTGATGCTTCTTTTGCAGGCAGTTGCACTTTGAATTCCCCCTTGAACATTGGGGAGTAGATTGTTGCAATATCATAAAGCCAAATTGTTTCTTTAGGGATGTGATTTTTGCTTTCTTTGTTGAATGTATTTGCTGGATAAATTAGTGTACTGTTCGTTCGACCATAACTACTAAAAGGTTTCTGATGGCCGTTGTTGCTGCCTAGTGCCCGTGATAGTGTCAGTATTCCTGCAAAATTTAAGACCTTAATAACTCAGAACTTGCTCATCATTGTTGAGCATGGTTTTTAAATCATCCACTTTATGGTTTTCCTTTGACTGTTATCCTTTTGTCTTTATACATTATAGGTATGTATGTTCTGGATTTTCTCATGGTTTTTTTGCCCATCAAAGAAGGATAAATATTTTACGTGTTGCTATGATTCCATGATAGGTTTTAATTGATTCCTCTTATTCCTGTTATTAGCATTTTGGTTTACTTTTTGAAGTTTGAAGATCCTAAAATTTTCAAGTCATTCACTTATTTATGATTCTTGCATATTTTTATTTGTTAAGATGTATACGTTCATCTCTGTTTGAAACTTAATGTTATTAGAAGTTAGTAAATTTGAAGTCCTCTTCCTTTCGGCTATTTATAAGCCCATTTGTAGACCCCTTCACCAGATTCCTTAGTCTTTTTTTCTCTTCTCTTACTATTCTTCTATTATTTTTGGGAGTTGAAAGGACAATCCATATCTGTGTCAACAGATCATGTTACGGTGAGGAGACTTGAGCTTTTGGTTTGTTGTATCTCTGAACATGAGTGCTGTTAATTTTGCAGAAAGGAGACAAGCCTTAAATGCAAGCTATGAACTTGCATTGATTATATTATAATAATATAGCTTTTCATGTTAGGAACTGTGAATTCACATAAGAATTGACTTCTTACCTTAATATAGGTCAAAGCGTATTATCAAAATAATTTTTTCAAACATAACTTTTAGGAATTTGGCCTATGCTGGACTGTTCTTTTCTATTTATTGCAAAATTCTAAACAATTTTTCAAGTTTTAAAATTTGAATTTCAGATTATACTTTGTTTTTCTTATCAGTATATGTTTGTGTTTATGAATGAAATATTATCTTTTTTCCTTTCAAGTGTTTTTAATAGTTCTAACCAAACAAAGTTTTAATGGTAAAGGTGGATATTTTCATTTCAAAGTAGGAACATTTGAAGATAGTTGTCATTTTTTGGTTTTATCAACACTTTTTTTTTTTCCCTATAAGCACATAAAAATTTCTTATTTAAGGTTTTGATTTTTTTATATTACACGCGATGAATTGTCTAATGCACACGTCGTGAGGCTGAGGCAATAGACGCCTCTTGAGGCAACGCGACGCGCGCTAAGCCTAAGCGGCGACGCCGGCGAGAAGGGAGGCGACGCCCCGCGCGACGCGTTGCCAGAAGCGAGGATTTTTTTATAAGCGCGCCGCTGAGGCAACGTATCGTTATATATATTATTTTTCTTTTAATACAAAAGAAATATATATAATATTTATAAATTATATTTATATATATATATATATATATATATATATATATATATATATATATATATATATATATATATATATATATTGAACGGATCGTTAAACATACCGTTGGTATATTCTGATATCATCCGCAGGGGTTAGAAGTATCAAACTCCGTGATGGTACTCATTGCAGACGTTGGTTCTAACTTCTAACAAAGTTTTATAGGAAAGGAGGATATTTTCATTTCAAAGTAGGAACATTTGAAGATAGTTGTCATACTTTGGTTTTTATCAACACTTTGTTTTTTTCCCCATAAGCACATAAAAATTTCTTATTTAAGGTTTCTTTTATTACCTGATAAATTGTCTAATTGCACACAGTGATTTCAATAGACGCTCGGGCGAGGCGAGGCGAGGTCTGAGCGCCTCGCTTCATTTCCAGGTGGTGTGCTTCAAAGAGGCATCGCTGGCGCGCAGCCGCCGCTTCGGCGCCGCATGCCGTGTGCTGGGTTAAACTAGGCGACGGTTCAATCGAATCAACTAAAGCACCTTTCTCTTGCGTCTTCCCCAACCTTAACCTTGCTCGTTGTTATCGCTGCCGCCGCCGCTTCCGCGCATTGCTCGCCGCTCTCGCTCCCTTTCCCATCGCCTGTTGCCGTTTTGCCACTATCGCCGCTCGCTTCCCACTCCCGCCTCGTTACCGCTGCTGCCGCCATCGTTGCCGCTGCCGCTTCGCTTTCTCGCTATTGCCATTGCCATGTGTGCGCTTCGCTCACCGCTCCCGCTCCCGCTCCCGGCCCTGGCAGGCTGTTACTATTGCTCGCCACTACATTGCCGCCTGCCGTTTGGCCGCTCTCGATCGCCTCGGTCTTCCCTTACACTCTTCTCGATAGTATACTATTAACAATATATTAATAGTATACTACTAACTGTTAACATTATTTTTATTTATTAGATTAATAATATATTATTTTGATTTTAATAATATTATTTTTTATTTATTTGAAATTATTGTTAGATTTTTATTTAAATAATTATATTTATTAATTATATTATATATTTTATATTTTAACGTCTCGTTTCGCTCGGGCGAGCGCTTAGCGCCTCGGACGTTTTTGGACCTTGGCGCCTTTTGGCGCCTAATGCTTTTTAAATCATTAATTGCACATACTGTTGGTTCTGTTGGTCCATATAGAAGATCTTGTAGGCAGTTTTGAACATAAAATGTCATTTTTCACCTTGAATAGCGATTTTACCTTTTCTAACCATTTTAACACAAACAAGCAAGTGTTTAGTAATATTAGTTGATCAGTGCATTTCTTTAATACACAACTCTCTTCAATGTAGTTTATCTGGGAGATGCTATTGAAATATTTGAATATTATGATAGATAGGTGTATGGAAGAGGAAGATTTTTTAATTATTAATAGAAAGACCAGTCAGATTTATTAGTTTAAGACGATACTGTAGAATAAAAAGCATGTTAATGCTGTATTCAGGTAGGACTGCAACACCTCAGGTTATCCCTATAGGACAGGAGTGAAAGGACTTGAAATGATTTGTAAAGGCTTGATATGTGTACTATTGTCGACTTAGACTTAATTTTGGGATAATGGTTTAGGCCAATGAAATTAATGGGTCAGTTGTCCTATTAAGTTGGGTTGTGACAAATTGTATCAAAGTTGACGTAGTGTTAGGCATTGTGAGAGGAATGGACATGCACGTGATGCGATCGGAGATCACACCATGGTATGGAGCCAATACACCATGTTACGGATTGATTCTATGCTCTGTTAGGGCCTTATTGAAGATGTGTCAAAGCCCTTAAACAAGGATATTGTAATCAATGCAGGCGATATTTACAAATTCAATTGGTTAGCAGTGCACAGACCAGTGTAAACTAGGCAGTATGCCCAGTACCAGACCTGTACTGTACTGTACTGCCCAGTACAGGATTGGTATGGCCCTATCCAGTGCCTGTACTTCCTGGAACAGTGTTGGTACTGTCATACTGCCCAATACAATCATACATATAATCTGGTTCTACGGTATGTTTGTTATTCTTCTTTAGAATTTGTGTGCAATGCTTAAAAGTCTGGTCGATGTCTAATTCAGTGTTATATAAATTTGTTTACTTTTGCCTGGTGGTATCTATTATGTACATGAGGATACTTGGTTTTATAGATTAACCTTTTTCTGAGTGGAATCAAATTGCATGCTTGATAGGTTGAGGACTATTTGAAAGATCTTCCTGTCATGGCACTTCCAGGCATTGGGTATGCTACATATAAGAAGCTGAAGAGCAGACAAATTCAAACTTGTGGTCAGATGTGCATGATCTCGAAGGTTCTTTCTTCATTTGCCTGGATAATACCCCTTGTTTAATCTTTAATTGTTTTTAGTGGTCATAATATGTTTTGATAATCATAAGTTTATGTTTTGTTTGTAATGCAGTTTAGTTCTTGAGACTGGCTTATTCATATTTTGTCAACATTATGTAAAAAACTAAAGGATATCTTATATTTTAGTTTTTTTGGTATTTTGCCCATTTTTATCACTCTTCTCATAGAAAAATCGGTTAATTTATAAGATAGTTACAATCATGGAACTTGAAGCGTTTTATGGATATAGTCTGCACTCTAGAGAGTTGAATTAGTTGAAACACTATAGTAAGCAAGAATTTGAGAGATTGTAAATCCTTCACTGGGTTCTCCATTTCACTTTCTCTATTGGCTGGTACTTCTTTGGATGTCTTTTTGTCTTTTCTCTTATAGAGGAAGCAGTTAGTTGGTTGCATCTGGACAAGGTTGGGCAGCCACGTTTCTGAACTCGAGATACAAATTCTAGGCCTTGATCCCTTTCCTTTTTGAATGACTTCTGTGCTTCTCATTAAAAAAATTCCTGTCTGATGATGCCAGCTTATTAGTTCCCTTCTCATTTATGCTTCTTAGTTCTTACAATGGATGTAACCATCATGTGCCAGAACTGGATTCTATTATTATACCTGACAATTTTATTGTTTGGTCTGATTCTCAATTTTGAGTACATGGTTATTACCAAAGTTAAATATCTTTGTAATAACTGCCAGCCAGTAATTGCAAAGTATATGGTTGCTATCAAAGGCTGGTTAAAACTAAAATGATCTCTATCTAATTTACTTTCAGAGTGCAACCTACACTGGGGAACCATACAACTTACATGTTTGTGTTTTCTTTTCCAGGAAGCTCTACAGAAGGACTTTGGTATAAGAATTGGTGATATGTTGTGGAATTATTGTCGAGGAATTGATAATCGAACAGTTGAAGTTGTTCAGGTTTGAGATGCTTTTAAATGTTGTTTTCAAGTTAATGGTCTGCAAATAATTTTGGAGAGACTAACAAATGAAGTTGTGTCAACTTCAAAAAGAAATTATATCAAAAGATAACATAATGAATGCTGTATAACCTGTTATCTAATTCACATTTTTTACAGTCTCGTAGTCTTTATTTAGAATATTCTTAATTTATAATGCTTAGGTATCATGTTTTCAATTCCAATAAGCTGCTATAACATAGTGACTTTAAGTTGTTGCCTGGTGATTTCGTTTTGATTCTATTCACACCACTTCACTGTGCTTTTTGCATGTTTTATTGCTATTCCGAGAAATTCGGAAACTACCTGTTGATAGTGGATCAGTGATTTCAATAGGCGCTTGGGCGCTCGCCTAAGCGCTCGGGCGAGGCGAGGCGAGGCCCGAGCGCCTCGCTTCATTTCCAGGCGCCTCACTTCAAACAAGCGTCGCCTGGGCGCTCGCCCGAGCCTAGGCGTCGGGCGTTTCGGGCAAGCACCCAGGTTAAAACGGGCGATTGAACCAGCGTTAAATCGAACCAGGGTTAAAACGCTGGTTCGATCTGCTTTAGTTGGTTCAATCGAGTTCTCTCGCGTCTTCCCCAACCCTAACCTTGTTTTGCCGTTGCCGCTCCCGCTTCGCTTCGCTGCTGTTACCGCTACCGCTACCACTATCGTCGCTCCTACTCCCGCTGCTCGCTGCTACCGCTACCGCATTCGCGCCACTTGTTCGCTCACTGTGCTTTTTGCCGCTACCACTATTTATTTGCTGCCGCATTTGCCAAGATATCGTTAAAAGATGTTAATGTTAGCAATATTTTTTATTTATTAGATTAATAATATATTATTTTGATTTTAATAATATTATTTTTTTTATTTATTTGAAATTATTATTAGATTTTTATTTAAATAATTATATTTATTAATTATATTATATATTTTTATATTTTAGCACCTCGCTCCACTCGGGCGAGCGCCTAGGCAAGCACCTAGCAACTCGAGCGTTTTTAGCGCTTAGCGTTTTTTAAATCACTGCAGTGAACAATGGCTGTCGTGGTAAACGATGCTCTAAAGAATATATTTGCCTTCCAACATGGTAGTGCTTAAGGGGAAACATCTAATTGAATGGATAATGAAAAAGAAAAAGTTTCCAACTTTAGCACAACAGGCAAGTTTGGAGAGGGGAATATGGTGGATGAGGAGAGATGCCATCGATACAACAGACTTTGTGGGGAAACCCCAAACCCGTATGAGGAGAGATGCCATGGTTTAGGTTCAATACCTATTTGATCTGTTTGCTTGAGACAAACTTGGGTTAGCTGATTACTGCAGCAAGGAATGAGAGCAAAAGTAAAAGAAAGGTTGGTCTCAGTCGTTTTGGGGTTCTATTCGGTGAATTCCTTGGTGTCAGTTGTTACCTTATTGGCACAATACCAGGCAATTTGGCCCAGTAGCTGGCTTGTCAAGTTGGCTTTTTAAGTTGAAGTTTGCCATTTATTTTGACTTTTTAGGTGTACATGATAAAACTGCAAGAAACAAATTTCATGATCAGGGTTACTCTGACATATAAGATTCAGAAACAGAAACAACAGGTCAAGCTGCATGCTGTTGCTCCTATTAGCCTATACATATAAATTTGATTAAAGAAAACATAAAATGTTGATTGAAAAATCCCAGTTCTTTTTTCTGTTCTTATATTGAAGGAGGAGGAGGAGAAGAGGAGAGGATGAGGAGGGGGAGGGAAAGTGCAGACTCAGAGGGGGAGAGGAAGCACAGGAGAAGTACCAAGTGAGTGGTGGTGTCAACCAAGCAAGCGAGTGGTGGTGGCAAGCAATGGGTGGAACGAGGTGGGTTGGGCTTGGGAGAAAGATATACTGAAAAAGGGAGCAAATATGTCAGAACTTTTGAACCTTGCTTATTGGACTGAACTGGCAAAAAATCTGGTCTTCATGCTGATTTAAGCCTGGACTGGTAGATACTGCCTGATATGTGTCGATCCGGGCAAAATCTGATACCATGGCTAGTTGAATCCTTTCAGTTGCTTAAATCCTCTCTCTCTCTCTCTCTTCCCTATAAAGGTTGCAGCCATTCATATATTACTAGTAGATAAATTATGTTGCTCATATATATATATATTATTAACAATGGACTAGATTTATGTGATTAATGGATATATTACTAACAGATTAATAATTTAATTTTGCTCTGTTAATAGTTTAATAATAAGTATCTCCTAGTATGTTCTGATAAACAGTAAAGGATAACATATTTTTAGTAGTTAGTTAGTCTTATGTGGGTATTAATCAATTTATTTAGATAATTAAATATTAGCTATTAGTATTGAATATTTTATTAAGATTCTCTAGTAAACATACAGATGACAATGTACTTTTCTTGTAGTTCAGTAATAAATCAATTCAATGCAACTGCTAAACATATCATTAGTAGTTAAGTAATAGATTAATAAAAGTTTAAGAACTATATTTTTATCATATTCTACTTAATATTGAGGGGTAATCTATTATGTCATTGATCTGGTAAAAAAAAATTTAATAACACTGAAGTAAGTTATTCCTTGGACTTAGTGCATCTACCTCTTTGTTCTCAATGGTGGTTGTACCTTCATTTTCTTGCGGTAATAGGATCTCATGACATATCATAGACCAAACATGAAAAGCGTATGAAGCTATAGTTCAAGGGTTCACTTGCAGACAAACAAACAAAATAAAGTGAATGGAATGCACTTCTGGCTCAACTTCCACCCAGACAATGAGTAATTAACTTCCACCCCTGTAGTTCTTGGAATTTGACTTCAATTAAGTGAGTTCCTGCACCTTCTATCATTACAGCCAGACACACCTTTAATTAGCAATTGCTTTATTCAAAGAGTGAGTTAAGGAAAGACTACTGATTCCCTTCACGGAGTTAACACATCTGGAACTGCAGATGGCCAATGGTTCAACAATTTGTTGAATTTAAATGATTTTATCATATGGTTATTTGAATTGTTTTTTAATGCAAGTTGTGTTTTCAGTCTTTCATTTCTTCTTGGTCAGAATTACTCAGATTAGTGTTGAAAATACTAAAAAATAAGTATTTCCCATGGTTCAACTTGAACAGAAAGAATCAGAGTAGATATCTTCAATGATTCTCTGTGGGGGCATGAAGGCTTACCGTTAGTGGGCATCTATCAATATTCAATACTATCATGCTGTGTTCATATTGTGCATTTGCCACTTTCTAGTTTGACATTCAGTTATCTCACGTATTGACTTTCTTGCAATTCACATTTATTTTCAGGAAAGAAAATCCGTTGGAGCTGAAGTTAATTGGGGAATTAGGTTCAATAACCTCACAGATGTGGGTTTTGAGCTAGAAATTAAAGATTAATTATTTCTTTAGGTTTTTCCTCCTACTGCATTATTACCATTTTGATGATATTGTTACTTTGTCTATTTCCAGTGTCATCATTTCCTTGTGAACCTCTGCAAGGAGGTCTCATTGCGGCTGCAGGGATGTGGATTGCAAGGACGTGCTATTACATTAAAGGTATTCCCCCATGCAAAGATAATTGTAGATGCCAAGGGCTTTAAAGATTTGTTTTTGTAACGTCTTTAGTGTGTCTTCTAGGTGAAAAAAAGAAAGAAAGGAGCAGCAGAGCCATTGAAGTTTATGGGCTGTGGAGACTGTGAAAGTGTGAGCCGGACCATTACGGTATTTACTAAACATAATGAACACAGTAGTAGGTTGCTACTTTGTTTTGACATGCCTTTGACAATGTGCTATAATTATACACTCTTGGTGAGTCTCACTAGCTTTGGTGTTATGCCTTCTCTTTACATGTCACAACAAACACCCCTGAACACTTGACTAACTCATCCTTTTGCAGGTACCTGTAGCCACAGATAATGTAGTTGCACTTCAGAGAATAGCCAAGAAGATTTTTGCTTCTTTTCATGTTGGTAGGTCTTAATTGAGCTTTCTAGATTTGGTAGGTCTTAATTGAGCTTTCTAGATTTGGTAGGTCTTAATTAAGTTTTTCTAGATCTGTGTCTTAATTTGGCTATTGTGTATATCAATGCTTACCACGACCATTGCGGTCTCTCTTCTTTATGCCGGGTCAAATTGGTAGGCGTTTGGGGCCACATATTGCCCATATCTGGAGTTTCTCTCAAGACTCAATAACACATCTTTTACTTATGTCTTCTTTTGATCAATGTATTTTAGGTCATTGGGGTGATGAAAAATGATGTTGAAGTTCATATGTTTATGATAGTTTTCTTGATTTGTTATGCACTTTTGTCAAAGAGTGTGACTATGAGTGCTCTCATATAGATGTCATGGAAGTTCGTGGCATTGGCTTGCACATAACAAAGCTTGAGAGCTCGGACATTAGTAGAAAAGGTATATGTGGAATCTTTGATTTAGTTCTGGACATATAAATGCTGTAAACTCCAATGAGAGATACATTTTGTCTATGATATCATATTATTTAGCACCATAGCAATGCAACTAAACGGCAGTGAATTATCGTTTTCCCTTTTCATTTTATTTTCTCTTCCCTCGACAAATTGTACTGCATATGGTTACATGGTTTATGAGAAACATATGGATAAAAGTGATACACTTTTTGTCAAGGTTTTTAATTTTGCATGGTTTGTTACGGTTCAACTAACATTTACGCATCTGACCAGTGACCAGGATGGGGATTGCATAAAACCAGAAGGTGTAGCCAAGTCCACTTTAAACTAGGCTTTTATTTTTAAGTGCGATGTGCTAGGGCTCACGCGAGGGTCTCCTCTCCACCACCACCACCTGTGCTCTCAGTGTCCACCATTGTTTGTGTGCCTCATTTGCCATTACTTGTGGCTCGCACCAGTACATCTCCTCCTCTTCCTCCGTCACTACCTTGTCCTCCTCTTCTACATTTATCTTCTTTCTGGACTTCTTCTTCCTCTTCCTCTTCCTTCTTCCTTATCTTCATTTTATAATTGCAATAGCTTGTTGGATTAGTTTTACATTGATATTTTTGATAGATTGTAGAATGTAGATTATTATGTTACATGTTATTTTAACATTGTATACTTTTCATTATTTAGAAAAAGGAATTATACACAAACCTTATGTGTAGTTAACTATTTAGGTCTTTGGTGGTTGAATCTTTACTTTGTTTTAATAGTATTAGTTGTGATTTAATACTGGTGATCCACTTTAGACTCATATGACCTACTGTGGAGTATTCGCCATGAAGACCCTCTAGCACTACATTTTTGCTACATTAAGTTCATACTTCATAGTATTGGTTAAATTCAAACCTGTTGTGTTCTAGGAACAACAAAAATAGGCAAGTGCTTTTCCCATTTGATTCTTTGGATACTTATTCAAATTCATATCCTGTGTTCGTATGCATCACTCAATTGAACATCAATCATGTGATGGAGAAAATCAGTCAAGTCAACTAACAAGACTAGAACAAAGATTTTATTATGGCACCATGTCTTCCAACCTTGAGAAAATTCTGCAATGAGATGATCTGTAGTAAGGCCAGGATGACCCTACTCTTACTCATAAATGGTGGCACCATGTCTTCCAACCTTGAGAAAATTCTGCAATGAGATGATCTGTAGCAAGGCCAGGATGACCCTACTTCTCTTACTCATAAATGGTGGTTATGTTCTTTATTTATCTACTTGTTTTGGAATGCCTAAATAGCAACCCTAGCACACTACTACATGACAGTGATTTAAAAAACTGCTCGGGTGCTTAGGTGAGGTGAGGCGAGGTGAGGCTTGAGCGCCTCACACAGTTGGCCGACATGGTTCAGTGAAGCGCCGCCTAGGCGCTCGCTTGAACCTAGGCATCAAGTGTTTCGGGCGAGTGCCCGATTGAAACAAAGCAATCATACCAGATGATCAACTCTAGTTCGGATTGAACCAACTAAGCAAATAGTAAAACACACACTCCAACCCACACACACCCCACCCCGATCCAAAATCCGAACCCATAAATGCTACTTCATTGCCCTAACTCACATCTGCTCCTGCTGCTGCCTTCGTGTGCAATTGTTGCCTCCATTGTTGACACACTTGTCTGACGCTTCCTCTACCGTCGACGAATGAGTCCGACAGTCTAGCTTTCGTGCGCAGTTTCCTCTACCGCCATTGCTATTGTCAAAAAATTCCTTTGTCACCACTGCCCTCTCCTTCCCCATGTTATACTATTGGCGACTCTTTTCTTCCTCTCTAACTCCTGTTAACAGTAGATTATTAATCCTTAACTATTATTAAAATTATTGTTACGTGTTAACTACTGTTACCATATAATAGTCCCTATTTGGCACTGTTAATCATATTTATCAACTGTATCATATATTTTTTATATTTTAATATTTCAGAACGTCTCGCATCGGTCGAGCAGGTGCCTAGGTGAGCACCTAACACTTCGGGCATTTTGGGACCTTGGCATCTAATGCTTTTTAAAACACTTCTACATGATTTATTATTTCAAAATCTTTTTGCCATATGGTACACATAGGAGTACTTAACTAAGCTGTAAATTCTCTCTGTACAAAACTCAGATAAAATCATGATTCTGAACCAGATTTAGCTGTGATGTCACCCAGCACTTAAGTTACCAGAATTACGTTAGTTTTTTAGAACTAATCAACACAGGGTTGTAAGATTCAGTGCATATATGCCTACTAACTAATGAAATTATTAAAAGTTTTAAAAATTTTGCTTGTCTATGCATGTATCTCATAGATGATGTAGAACTAATCAACACATATGTGAAGTCCTGTTTCATTTTTGTATATTTTATTTGTGATACTTACTGGAACATCTGTTTCTGCTTCTTGGTCATCTTCAAAGGGCATGTGGACAATGCACTAGAATCGTGGCTCAGTTCTTCTATGGTTGACACCAGAAAAAAAAGTGAACAAATTACTTGTGCAGACAAACAGTGTGATACTGGAGGTAAAAGCTTGTCACTTTTTTGTGTTTCTTATTCCTGTTCTTTAGAGTACCTCTCCTGCTTTTGTTAATGTTCTTTACCTGATTCTGGTTACAAGTAGCTTCTTCATTGCCACAGGTTTGCCATTGCCTAATGGGGAACATCAATCAAGATGCATATATGGTTCAAATCAACAAGATTTGGGGAAATCTAAGTCTTTGTGTGATAGTGATACTGGTTATAATTGTCTTCCAGATAAGGATGCCAGGTGTTGCAGATCTTATGAAATGAGAGCCTCAGCATTGCCTTGTCTATGTGATCTAGATATTGATGTAGTTAAGGATCTTCCTAGAGATATAGTATTGGAAATGGATGATTTTTATGAGGGGGAACTTTCTGATTTTATCAGGAAGAGTGAAAAGAAGGATAGCCGCATCAGATCATGCTCCTCCAGTGTGTCCTTGCCAAATGAGGACACTAATGTTATTGATGGTTACATAGCTAGTGGGCATGTTGATTCTATAGAACTGGATTTAGGTTCTAAAGATAAAGGGAAGCTGCCTATTCATGAGGTGTGTCTTCAGACAACAGTATACTGTTACTCATGTTATTTCCAGCGAAAGGTTCATTTTCTTTTGTGTTGATGCTTCGTGTTTTTCTCTTCTGTTAATTTGTTTTCAACTAGTAGATATTTATTTTGTTGATGAGCTTAATCTTTTTTAGGGTCACCCAGTATCAGGTTAGGTTCTATCTCTAGTATTGATCTAGTATTTTTCTAGTGGAAGCATCAGCCATGCATTCTCTGTCTTAGTTGGGTCTAAGGTCCTAGCCCTTAAAGATTAGGCAGCAGAGAGATCTTTTTGTGAGGCTGCTCAAACTATGATATTCTTTCTGCACCACTTAATGAAATTGACCAACATACTGTTGCCTTTTGCACATTCTCAAGGCAATTATCTAGTAGTGTCTTTTCTGCTTTTCTTGGGATTTCGGGAATGTTCTATTCTGGTTGGTGCTATGTTTTCTTGAATGCACAGAAATATTGTCAGACTAATCAAATCACTGGGGAAATTTAATGGAAAAACCAGTAGTATCTTTAGTGTTTGGGCTGAAGATATATTATTTTAAAAACATTTTTGCTGATTTACTTAATTTTTGCTTTCTTTTAGAATTCTGGGTTTTTTTTGTTTAGTTGCAGACTTGTGCAAGAGATTGCTGTTCTTTGAGAAAACTAGATCTTTTAATCTGATGTTTCATTCTAAGTTCAGATTATGCTGACTGAAACATTTCAGCCATGTTGTTTAACAGATGAAATAATTGTCTTGAATGAGTTCCTTTTAGATGTGTCCGTAAAAATATGCTTCACTGTAGAAAATTGAACTGCCAGAATGCTGGTTGTCCTTTTTTTTCTTTATTGTTTATTGTGTTTCTTTTCTTGACCATCCCAGACTTTGAATCCAAAAACAGTTGATCCTTGTAGAAGTAAGAATCCAAATAAGAAGGTGCAAGTCTCTGTATTAGAAAATGTGAAGGTGCATATCTTCTGTTTTAGCTATTTCAGGTTGTATTTGCTTGTGGGACTACTAACATTTTGATCCTTCATTTCGCTTTTGTTAAGCCTGTGGAGAGAACATGTCTGAAAATTCAATCACACAATTCTCGGTCAAGATTAAACGAGTTGCATATTACCTCAACCATGGGGCCACAACAGTTAATGCCTGCATCGCTTAGCCAAGCAGATGCTTCAGTTCTGGAACAGTTGCCTGAAGATGTAAAGGCTGATATATGTGGCTTCCTTCCAGTTCACAGGAAAATAAAACTATGTAAGGATGTTCCTTTTGGGTTTGATGTTCCAAACAGTGTTAAACATTCCAGTTCATGGTATACCAAATCATATCTTTGGTTGGGCAGTCCACCATTTTGGGTGGAGAAATTCAAGATAAGCAACAACTACGTTTTGAATGCAATTGCTATGTTGTATGCCAAATCTGGCAAGGATATTCTTCTCTCATCTATTTTTCAGTCTATAGCTCCATTGCTTTCGTCAGTTTCTGAGTCAAGTTGTGAAGAATGTGATGAAGCACTTCATAGCTTGCATGTGGTTATTTCGCAGTATATTGATCTAAAGATTGGATCTGATGTAGAGGAGCTTTACAATTGCTTTTGTTTTCTGAAACGGTATGAGTCTTATTTAACTCCTTATGAGGATTAGTTTTTTTGTTTAACTATATTTTCAGTCCGTATTCAGATGTTTATCATGTTTTAGCCATCCTTGTTGTTACCGTGCTGCAAAGCATTCTTGACTTTAACTTAAATGAAAGAGTTTGATAATTGCCTTCATGATTACATATCCAGTTTATAGAATATGATCTACACTTTGGTGAGGATATATGCAAGATTCCTGGTACAATTGGCGTTTAAGCATCTATTGCTTTTGTACAATATGGAATTTGATGTGAGACCCAATTTGAAAGAGGGTTTCTTCAATCAAGGTCAGAAGCTTCCACATATTCCAATCCACAAGAAGGATCATTTGTATGTAACCCCTTTATTGAATAGGTCATAGCCCAGTGCAGTCTATATTTTGCTATCAATCCAACACATCATAATTTTACTCTGTACTTTTAAGTCTTCACCCTGTATTTTTTCAAAGGCTATGCTGATATGTTCACGAATGACCTTTTACAAAAAATCAGTCTGATGCCCTTGGGAGTCGGCATGTATATTATGGTCATATTCTATAAAATTATTGCTTGTCTTTTTTCTGGGGACTATCCTTTCATATACTTGACAGCCAGAGCCCTAACCTATTATGTTAATGTATCAGTGAAGGTAATGATGTCGGAATGGTGGC